>JAODAL010011671.1:0-98836 GCA_025379985.1 Phyllomedusa bahiana | reverse complement strand
GATTTTGGCGCAAAATACGTTTCTTAACATGTTTTGGCGCTAATAAAGTTAAGAAAAGGATTTTAGTTCCAAAATCTGTAAATAAACGAATTCTGGTGCCAAAATCCGTAAAAAAACGTATTTTAAGCGTCAGAAGCTAAATTATTTTATTTGTGCCAAAATCTGTTAGGAAAAGGATTTTAGTGCCAAAATCCATAAAAAAAACTGATTCTGGCGCCAAAATCCGTAAAAAAAAACCCTATTTTTTGCGTCAAAAGCGAGATAACTTTATTAGCGGCAAAATATGTTGAGAAAAGGATTTTAGACCAAAATCCCAAAAAAAAAGGATTCTGACGGCAAAATCCATAAAAAACGTTATTTTTTAGCGAAAAATATATCAATTGCGCATATATCGTTAGCGGCCAAAGGGTGATCATTTTATTACAAAAGGTACAAACAAGGACACATCAGACACTTGTATGTAAATTTGATAAGGTATAACCTTTATTAACAACCACTATAGGTGGGACTCGGGTCTCCTGGGAGAGTTTTCAATGAAAAATCGCAGCAAAAAACGCGCCAAAAGACGTCCGGCGCTTTCCATAGACTCCTGTAGTAAATTTTCTGCCCGGCTCTGGAGTTTTTTTGAACATGGTGCAAAAGACGACCAGTAAAAAAAAACTAGCAGAAAAAAGCTCAGTGTAGACAGCGGTAGGGTTTTACAATAAAGTCTATGGGAGATGATTTGTCGTTTTCCAGCGTTTTTAGGAAACAAAAAACGCTGAAAAAACGGACGTTTTTCTGTGCAGTGTAGACATAGCCTAACTTACTGAGTCTATAGTAAATGGGTCTGTTCCACAGAACTGGGATGTACAGTGAAGGACATAATTAAATTTGATCCTTGCTGATTGTGTAAGTTTGTCCACGACAAAGGACAAATGAACAGTCTATAATTTTAAGGGTAGGTTTATTTTAACATTGGGAGACAGAATATCCAAAATAAAATCCAGAAAATCACATTGTATAAATGATATCAATTTATTTGCATTTTGCAGTGAGAAATAAGTATTTGATCCCCTACCAACCATTAAGAGTTCCTGCTCCTACAGACCAGTTAGACGCTCTTAATTAACTCGTTACATGCATTAAAGACAGCTGTATTAAATAGACACCTTTATAAAAGACTCTTGTCCACAGACTCAGTCAGTCAGACTCTAAACTCTACAACATGGGCAAGACCAAAGAGCTTTCTAGAGGGTCAGGGGACAAGATCATAGACCTGCAACAAAGCTGGAATGGGGCTACAAAACCATAAGTAAGAGGCTGGGTGAGAAGGAGACAACTGCTGGTGCAATAGTAAGAAAATGGAAGAAATACAAAATGACTGTCAATCGACCCCGATCTGGGGCACCGCGTAAAATCTCACCTCGTGGGGTATCCTTGATTAGGAGGAGGGAGAGATCAGCCTAAAAGTACACGGGGGAACTTGTTAATGATCTCTCGGCAGCTGAAAACCATTGGTAACACATTACGCCATAATGGTTTCAAATCCTGCAGTGCCCGCAATGTCCCCCTCATCAAGAAGGCACATGTGCAGGCCCGTCTGAAGAAGGCGCATGTGCAGGCCCGTCTGAAGAAGACACATGTGTGGGCCCGTCTGAAGTTTGCCAGTGAACACCTGGATGATTCTGTGAGTAATTTAGAGAAGGTGCTGTGGTCAGATGAGAAAAAAATTGAGCTCTTTGGCATTAACTCAACTTGCTGTGTTTGGAGGAAGAGAAATGCTGCCTATGACCCAAAGAACACTGTCCCCACTGTCAGGCATGGAGGGGGAAACATTATGTTTTGGGGGTGTTTCTCTGCTTAGGGCACAGGACTACTTCACCGCATCAATGGGAGAATTGATTGAGCCATGTAACGTAAAATCCTGAGTGACAACCTCCTTCACTCCGCCAGGACATTAAAAATGGGTGGTGGCTGGGTCTTCCAGCAAGACAATGACCCAAAACATACAGCCAAGGCAACAAAAGGAGTGGCTCAAAAAGAAGCACATTAAGGTCATGGAGTGGCCTAGCCAGTCTCCAGACCTTAATCCCATAGAAAACTTATGGAGGGAGTTGAAGCTCCGAGTTGCCAAGCAACAGCCACAAAATCTTAATGATTTAGAGATGATCAGGACCAAAATTCTCCCTGACATGTGCGCAAACCTCAACCTTTGCCACCAAGTAGTAAGTCTTGTTTGCCAGAGGGTTCAAATACTTTTCTCACTGCAAAATGCAAATAAATTTATACAATGTGGAGTTTATTTTGGATATTCTGTCTCTCAATGTTAAAATTAACCTACCCTTAAAATTATAGACTGTTCATGTCTTTGTCAGTGGGAAAACTTACACAATCAGCAAGGGATCAAATAATTATTTCCTTCACTGTATATCATGGGTGGGCCCCATAATTTTTTTTTCTGTGGTGATCCCAAGGAGTCCAACACTGCTCAGTGTCCCAGTTTTGCAGGCGGACAAAGGGCATAATAAGTTTAGACTCTTGAGTAAAATCCTTAAAGGGGTTTTGCCACGAAGTAAAATTGACGTGAGAAGCTTGCAAATTAAATAATAGACATTTTCACCATTCATCATTATTAAAAATTCTGCACTGTTTTTGTTTTAGCTGCTCCCTTAGTGATCCATCATGAACAGCTCATCTCCAGGGGATACAACAAGGACGAGAGCTCCTCAGTCCTGGCCGCACATGCTCAGACATCACCTCTCCTCTCAGGCAGCTACTCAGTTTATTTCCTGACTATTAATCTGAGACTCACTTCTGTGCTGTGTTCAACCCCAGGTGCTGTCATTCTACTCCCGTCCTCTGTACTCCTTAGTAATCACACACACTCACTGCTGAGCAAGTGTTGAATCCCAGATACTGTCATTCTACTCCTGTCCTCTGTACTCCTTAGTAATCACACACACTCACTGCTGAGTGAGTGTTCAACCCCAGTTTCTGTCATTGTTCTCCTGTTCTCTGTACTCCTTAGTAATCACACACACTCACTGCTGAGCGAGTGTTCAACCCCAGTTTCTGTCATTGTTCTCCTGTTCTCTGTACTCCTTAGTAATCACACACACTCACTGCTGAGCGAGTGTTCAACCCCGGGTGCTGTCATTCTACTCCTGTCCTCTGTGCTTCTTAGTAATCACACACACTCACTGCTGTGTGTTTGACCCCAGATGCTGTCATTCTATTCCTGTCCTCTGTGCTTCTTAGTAATCACACACACTCACTGCTGTGTGTTTGACCCCAGATGCTGTCATTCTACTCCTGTCCTCTGTACTCCTTAGTAATCACACACACTCACTGCTGAGTGTTCAACCCTAGGTGCTGTCATTCTACTCTTGTCCTCTGTTCTCCTTAGTAGTTAGTCAAACAGTGCAAATAAATTATAAAAAGAAACCTCAATTCGGTATGTGCATTGATAAAGAGAAAAAAAAATCCCCAGGTGTGGCTCCTAGGCTGGGTCATGTGATCTGCAGTTCCAACAAATCACACACGGCCCCTCGAAGTTAAAGGCATAATTCCCCATTGGGGCAAAACCTTTTTTAAAAATAAAAAACCCTTGTCAAAATTTAATTCACCAGATGCAAAATATAACCCAAAAAAATATTTACACAGTGAGAAAAAAAGCAGTTTAATAAAAAAAGTCTTCCAACATCCCAATGATAATGGAGGCACTAAGGGCTTCCTTAACCTCCTTGTGCGGTATCCAAATAAAAGTGGAAAGAACGAGAGACATTCACAAGACATCTGTGCAACGTTTATTAAAAGTTGTGCATAAGTTTTTATAACCTTTAAGAGGGATCATATACAAATAGACAGTAAATCTTTATTGGACAAACAATATAACATTATTCATTATTATAACAGCCCCCCCCCCCATTAATAATCACTTTATGATTGGTTATTTTGTTAGAACGTCCTTAAATATTATTATTCAGTTTTAATTATTTTGCAAGTCTATATCCTACTATGCATGAAATATACTCATCTGCGACTTTTGCTCTACGTTCTAGCTTAAGCTTTGCTTGTGCTCAGTGTCCCCGCTTGATTTTAGCAGTTTCGTAATAGCTGCGTTACTTATTTTTGGTGTAAATTCGGCATTTTTCACCACGTATTGGTTTTTTACGCGGCAAAATGCACCCGAAAATTTTGGTAATTATACTTCATGAGGATTATGCATATAATATACACGCCAAAAGCCGTGTGTTTTTGGGGTCAGCGTCAGCGCATAATCCCAAAACACAGGGGGGTGACCGGGGGGCAGGGGGCCATAGAATGCATTGTCAAAGGGGGTTTTCGCCGCTAAAAAATTTTCTGTCAAATTTTCCCCCCGGGTACATTTCGTTTTTTTGTACGCGCGGGGAGACGACGCATAATCCATGCTCTTGGAAGCTATGAATTTTCAAAAATTGTGGGGCGCATTCCGCCACGTATAATGCGCCATACATGGCGAAATATATGTGGAATTAAGCACGAAAATAAGTCGTGTGTACATACCCTTACAATTTGAGTCAGAAAGTCTGAGAGTGTAGAAATCAGGCTATACCTGTTAGATGCTGAATAATTTTTTTTGGGAAGCTTTGAGGTCTAGCTCTCTTCTTCAGACTTGGCTATTACAAGGCATTATGGGAAAGGAGCTGAGAAGCTCAAGCGCCCTCTGTTGGATGTAACAAATCCTCAGTTTGCTTTTGACCCACTGGATCTTTGGAAAGCAAGAAGCGATATTTAGCCAAGCCAGCATCAAGTGATCTAAAATTTTTTACAGATAACAGGACGCAAAAGAACAACATGCCTTTATTTGATTATATTGGATTCTGTTATTTCTAAAGATTCTAAGACCCTTAGAAGATCGTTGTCGAATGTGTATAACGGTCTGTCTATAGCATCACGTCTGACACAGATCTAGTAATCTCGAGAGCTAACCATCAAATATACTCAGCCTCTAAAAGGTATCACCTGGTTTCTTCACTCTTCTACTGCTTCCCAATACTCTGTAAACCAAAACTAGTAGAGGAACATTAAAGGGGTTCTCACCACAATAATTAGCTTTAACCCCGTCACCGACACAACCAGTTTTGACATTCCTAACAGAGCCTCATATTTTAAATCTGTCACTTTATGTGAGAATAACTTTTTGAAACTTTTACCTATCCGTGTGATTCAGAGATAGTTTTCTCGTGACACATTGTGCTTTAAGTTAGTAAGAAATTTTGGTAAAAAAAATCCTTTGTGAAAAATATCAAAATACCATGAAAAATTTG
The DNA here is from genome assembly GCA_025379985.1 of Phyllomedusa bahiana. Taxonomy (NCBI): domain Eukaryota; kingdom Metazoa; phylum Chordata; class Amphibia; order Anura; family Hylidae; genus Phyllomedusa; species Phyllomedusa bahiana. The sequence continues at coordinate 93,545 of JAODAL010011671.1, read as the reverse complement.
AAAAATGTACCATTTTCAAACTTCAAAAATGTCTGCGTGTATTACAGATCGTTATTCCATTCAAAATAGTTTCTAACTAGCATCTACCATATGTTTACTGTATGTTGGCATAATTTTTTAAATGTCTTTTTTTTTTTTTTATCGACATTGGGGGCTTAGAAATTTTGTAGTAATTTTTCACTTTTCAAGAAATTTGAAATATACATTTTTTTTTGGACCCGCCCGTTCTCCATGGTTTTGATTGGCCTGTTGTTAGATACCCCAAAAAAGGGGAAACTGCTCTAAAAAAAAACTACCCCCCTTAAAGTATTCAAAACAGCTTTGAGGAGGTTTATTAACCCATTGATGTTTGCAGGAAATTTAAAGCAAAGGGATTTAAATTTCAAAATTTCCCTTTTTTTTAAGATTTGTTTTTTTCCATTTTCACTGGAACCATAGATGTGACCAGGGTAATCAACTCATCAAAGTCTCCCAATTCTGCCATTTTTAGCAATATCTCATATGTGGCACTAGTGCGCTTTTGGTAACCAAAAGCCTCGAGTTGAGGAGCCCCTACCGGATTTGGCGTTCATTTTAATACGTTTTATTTAGGTCCCATTCCTGGTTTGCGGACACCCTAAGGTGCTAAAACTTAATAAAAAACCTTAATAAAAAAACTTTTTGGGAAATACACCTCTAAGGAATTTTCCTGTGGTGTATTGGTATATTGGGCCCCCCAAAGGGGTTTCACAAATTTTTTTTAGCATTAGGCTGTGAAAAGGAGAAAAAAAATTATTTCCAAAAACCCCTCATTTTGCTTTTAAAATGTTTCTTTTTAGAATAAACCCGGAAAAAGCACTCTAAATTTTTTTTATCAATTTCTTCCAAATTCAGCAGTATCCTTATGTGGGTGTAAACTGTGTTTTGGATTTGGGAGGGTACATAGGGGGAGCCCATTTGGCTTTTAGAAACAGATTTTGGGGGCCATGTACATTTGGAAAAACCCCAAAAAAGAAAGGTAAACCTTCCCGAAGTCGTCCCATTTTGGATACAATACTCCCATTGGGTTCTCTAAGGGTGTTCATGCATTTTGGCACCAGGTGTTCCATAGTTTTTTTTTAGATTTGGCCATGAAAATGGGGGGGAAAATAACCGTTCCCCCACTGATTTTTAGGGTTATTTTTACAGCGTTCCCGTGCAGTATAATTTCATAATAATTTATATGGGGCTTTTTTATGTTGTTCTATTCTGACAGCCATAAATTTTTTATTTTCTGTATCAGAGGGCCCATTTTGAGCTTTTTTTTTGCGGGGTGAGTTGCATTTTATTTAAACCATTAAAGGGGTTATAGATGCTTTGATACTTTTTATTAAGGTTTTTGTAGGATTTTGAACAAAATACAGAAAACCTAGAGTGCTTTTTATTTTTTACAGTGGTACTGTGCGTGTAAAATGACATGCTAGTGTACTCAGGGTCAAAAAGATTACAGCGATACCCAAATTTTTTATTTTTTTATGTTTTTTACTTTACACAAAAAAAAACACTTTTATTCAAAAAGGAAAACACGTTTTTGCATCGCCATAGTCTGAGAGCCAAAACTTTTTTATTTTTCTGTGTACAGAGCGGTGTAGGGGCTTGTTTTTTGTGGGATGAGTTGAAGTTTTTATTAGTATCATTTTTGGGGGAGAAGGCTTTTTGATCGGTTTAAAATTCATTTTTTGGAAGGCAGCGTGAAGAAAATACTGCATTACTAGTACTGTTTTTTTTATTTTTAACAGCGCTCACTGTTTTGTACATGTGCCTACTTAGTTTTATTCTGTGGGTCAATAAAATTACGGCAATACTCGGTTTTTTTATTTTTTTATTTGTTTATTCGCTTTAAAAAAAAAAAAAAAAAGGTTTTATTGTGTAAAATAATATTTATGCATTGCTATCTGCTAATAGCCATAACTATTTTATTTCTCTGTATACAGAGCCGTGTAAAGGCTTTTTTTTTGTGGGATGAACCAACGTTTTCTTTGGTACAACTTTGGCGTTTATATGAGTTTTTGATCACTTTTTATTCCATTTTATGTTCTGTGGGATGAACAAAAATCTCAATTCTTTGAATGCACTTCCCGCTAGGACGTACCGGTACATCCCATATCAGGTAGGGGTTAAACATATAGAGAACGGTAAAGGAGGCAGATGGTGAATCCACTGCAAAAATATAACCACTCCTGGGAGCAGAGTCTAAGGAGCCCTCCGATATTTACCAGAGCCAAAGTGTAATGTGGTACAAAATGAGCAAGCGTGTCATCAGGTCAAAGGCAATAAGGTCAGGACAGGCGGCATGCAGAGAGTAATCAGAGGTACATAAGCAGGAGATGAGAACCAGGTGATGTAGAACATGGGGAACAAGTAAAAGACTATCGTAGGAACACCAACAAACTGGCAAGAAGCAGAGGAAGGAAGTTCCATAAATTCCAAGTGCTGGCATGAGATAGGGTCAATGTAAGTAGGAGGTGCGCACTGGCCCTGTAAATCTAATCGAGCCGGCTCCACAAACCCTAGGGGGTCAATTATGCACATGGCAGCCCCAAGCTGAGGACGGGAACAGAGCAGGAGAGGTAAGTGCTAGGCAGAGTAGCAGTTTTGGCAACAGGCCTGCTGGAGGTACAGAGCTGGGATCGCAGTGCGCATCATACCATTACCAAATACATTGCCTTGTTGATTGTGTTTTGGTTAGCCAATAAATAACATTGTATCTCTACTTAGAGCATACAAGTTTTTCTGCTTACCGACCACCTCTCCCTGCTCTTTCTCACCTCTCATTGCTCTAAGCTGCTGTTATTCAGTTCCCACCATGGCGAGTCACTCCCTGCTGAGTCTTATTTCTAGTATCCGGACTTTATCTAACTAACTGAGAAGCTTTTACTCATTAGAGCTCTGCAGCCTTGTCTAACACACTTTATAAATCTCCTGCACCCATCTCACTGTAACAGAAATAGTTAAGAAAAGCAGATTTAATATGCCAAACATCGCTGGCTGTGGCTCTGTGATACTGCATGGTGAGAAAACCCCTTTGACAAGCACTGATGTAAATGTTAGTTGGGCTTTACAGTTTGATAGTCTCACATTGCAGATTGTGTTTCCCACATTTTAGGAGAAGCATGTACAGAAATATTACATCTCCCCATTATCGTGATGGGAACATCTTGACTTTGCCAAGAACAATCTATAAATTTTTTACAGCCATCCTTTTGGGTATTTTTATGGTCATTGCCATGTTGAAACATTTGCTTTAAGCATTAAGCCTCTAGCCAGAGGGTCCCATAGTTTCCTTAAATTGGTTTTCTTGCTACAAAGATCATATCTGTAATGATGCGGACAGTAAAAATAAGCACTTTTTCCATTGGTTTGCATTACCTAAATCATTTAGTATAGTAGCTATGAGCTAATCTGTGCATATCTAGAGCTATTTCTGCAGCAAGTGGCCGGGCCATACTCCCTTTGCTGCGATTGGCTGCCTGATATTTAATTCAGCCCTGTTGGGACACTCCCCTTGGATAGGACATGCCCCATGTGGTGTGATTGGCTGCCTGCACTCTCTTCCCTATGAGCTGTGAAAAATGAAAGTGAAAATGGCTGCTGCCTGTGTCTGTATTCTCATTGTGTTTCACTGTACCCTGAGCTGTGTAATAATGGCTGCATGAGCTCTCTGTGCCCCTTCTCCCAGTGATAGTTCTATGTGAAGGATCTGGGTAATTACTGAGTCTCTAGCTGCTAGATTCACTCTCTCCCCATATAACACAGCCTTATAAACTGAGAGGAGACATCCTGCAATGGTCATTTCTCATGTCTGCAGAGCTGTCACCTCCCTCTCTCTCTGCTCCCTCCTGAGTCATCATCATTATTCTGTGTGAGCATTGGGAGAGAGAGGATGTCACCTCCCTCCACAAGCTCCTTGTAACCAGAACACCTGTACTGCTGTAAACCGTTATACATACAGCCTGAAATGATGAAACAAATGTGAGGAATGTACTCTGCTCCCCCTCTGTTATCAGGCAGGAGGTAGAGGGGGAGCAGTTTGCATTCCTCACATTTGTTTCATAATTTCAGACTGTATGTATAGCTGTTTACACCAATGCAGTTGTTCTGGTTACAAGGAGCTTGAAGAGGGAGGTGACAGTTCTTCAGATATGAGAACTGACCATTACAGGAGGTCTGCAGAGCTGTGACATCCTCTCCCTTCCACTGCACACAAAGAATGATGAGGTCACCAGTCTTCAGTGAGGGAAGACCCGCCTACTGGGAGGAGAGACATGCCTACTGGGAGGACAGACATGACCCTGGTTTTGAAGCTGTGAGAGAGAGAGAAAGCTCAAGATGCCCACAAAAGCCTGTAATGAGAAAACCCTTTTAAGCCACATCAGGTACAATGAATCATGAAGTTATGACCTGCAGCTGAAGAGATATTGGGAGATACAACACAACAATGACCCAAAGCATAAAAATAACCCAACTAAAGAATGGTTGAAAAAGAAGATTTTTGTCTTGAGACCTGACCTGAACCCTGTGGAGACCTGAAAAGGATTGAACACACGAGGTATCCCAGAAACACCGGTGCCTTTCAGGGAGGGATTATCAAAAATTACCCAATGTTGTGAGTACAACAAATCTTTCTTTGCTCTTGCAGCATTCCCCGCATTACAGACAAAAGTTTGTATTCTAGGTTCTGGTTTCTATATGTGAATTCTCTATCGAGTTTCACAGCGAGATTTCTTTGTGAACTTTAACCACTACAAGTTGCAGCCATTTGAAATTTTTGTTTAATTTCCTTTCAAGAGCTGTACATTTTTTTAATTTTCCCATCTACACAGCCCTTGACTGGAAGATATAATGTATGGGGAAACCCCAAAATTCTGTTTGTGTTGGAACATGAAAGCAAACGCAATTGGGTCAATTTTGCGGTTGCCTAGTTTTCATAGAGATTACTTTTCTGTATAGATGACTATGTATAGATGATTTTTGTATTCTGTAGGTTAATACAATCCTGGTGGTTTAAAATCCGTAGAGGTTTTGTTGAGTTTTAGTACTTTAACCCCTTACCGACATAGGACGTATCCATACATCCTGATGCCGGTAAGCGGTTCTGAAGCGGGATCGCAGTGCGATCCTGTTACACAGCAACTGGGTGTTAGTGACTAATTGCAGCTAACACCTGGCGGTTACAGTGCGGGGGGCGCCGCTGCCTGCCCGCGCTGTTTAACCCCTTAGACGCCGTGGCACAAATGGCCGGGGCATATAAATGAATGAAAAACAGTGCCGCGCACCATTCTTCACTCCGATCAGAGTCCCCACAGTATAACTGCGGGGATCCGATGGCTGGACATGGCAGCGGGAAGCCTTGTGAAGGTTCCATCGCTGCCATGTTTTCATTTGCCCCACTTCCGGCCCCAGGCAGGAAGTGGGGAAAGCGCCATCTTGGTACACCCATTGTCTTTGCAATGCATTAGGCTGAATTAACAATCGCGCCCCCTAGTGGTGAAGCGCCCTCGGGGGACTCAAAGTCAAAGTAAAAAAAAAGGTTTGAAGTGTAAAAAAAATTAAAAAGCATTAAAAGTTCAAATCACCCCCCTTTCGCCATTTTACAAATAAAAAATTAAAATAATAAAAAAGTTCCCCATATTTGATATCGCCGTGTCCGAAAAAGTCTTGTCTATAAAAATCTAACATCATTTATCCCGGACGCTGAACACCGTAGATGAAAAGAAATTTTAGACGCCAAAATTGCGTTTTTTTGGTCATTTCACGTTCCATAAAAATTGGAATAAAAGTGATCAAAAAAGCCGCATGCATTCCAAACTGCTAGCAATAAAAAGTGCGCTTCAGCCCGTAAAAAATGCCCCTCGCTCACGTCCGTAGGTGTTAGTACGAAAAAGTTATTGGTCGCACCGCGGCGCAAATTTCAAATATAGAAAATGTTTGGAATTTTTTTACAGTACCAAAACATAATGGAAACCCTACAGGTTTGGTATTGCCGGATGCGTACCAACCTGTAGAATACAGATAACACTTCAATTTTACTGAAGATTGAATGGCGTAAAAAATAATCTCCCGGAAACATGGCGCAAGTACGTTTTTTTTCACATTTTGCCCCACTTAGAATTTTTTTGCCGTTCCCCAGTATATTCTATGGTAATATGAACAACACTACTGGAAAATACATCTTGTCCCGCACAATAAAAGCCCTCATGTGTCTATGTAGGTGGAAAAATAAAGAAAGTTATGGCTTTAAGACGGCAAGGAGGAAAAAAAAATTAGAGCCAAATTATTATGACCGTCCGTCAGGAAGGGTTTAAAAAAACAATAAAAAACTATTTTTTACATGTTTGCTGAAATATAATTTTCTGTGACCAAAGATTTTTGGGGTACTTCAGTCTATGGACCTGAGGGAGTGGCTCATGTTTGCAGGCTGAAGTGTAGTTTTTATTGGTACCATTTTGGGATACATGCGACTTTTTGATCACTCTTTATCCCAGTTTTTGGAGCTGTGATATGACCAAAAAAAAACCACAATTTTGGCATTTGGACTGTTTTCTTTTACAAAATTCTATATACAGGATATATTCTGTTATATTTTATTACATCGGAGTTTTATGAACGTGGCAATACCAACTGTGTGTAACTTTTTTTTGTAAAATGGCAAAGGGCCGGTGTTTTGAATTTTTTATATTTTTATAACATTTACATTTTTTTTTTAACTTTAATAATTAAATGGGAATGAAAGATAATGGTGTTAGCGGAGGTTTCTGGCTGTAATTAACAGCTGCCGTCTGCCAAAAATGGAACAGGCTCAGTGCGTGAGCCCAACCCATGCACTCCTCACACTCTTTGGAAATTTGGGCATGTCCAAATGCATGGAGTTAACCACTTAGAACATCAAAATGGCTACTTTCCTTTGTGAGTTCTCTCATGTCGCACATGATTTGAACTATTTGTAAAACATTTCCCACATTCCGAGCATGAATATGGTTTCTCTCCTGTGTGAATTCTCTGATGCTGAACAACATAACCTACACTGGTTAAACATTTCCCACATTCCGAACATGAAAATGGCTTCTCTCCTACGTGAATCCTCTCATGTAAAACACGTTCTGCTCTAGTTACAAAACATTTCCCACATTCTGAACAAGAATGCGTCTTCTCTCCCATGTGCCTTCTCTTATGTTTAACAAGTTCTGATTTACTTGTAAAACATTTATCACATTCTGAACAAGAATATGGCTTCTCTCCTGTGTGACTCCTCTGATGTCTGACAAGATCTGGTTTACGTAGAAAACATTTCCCACATTCTAGACAGGAATGTGGTTTTTCTCCCGTGTGAGTTTTTTCATGATTTACAAGTTTTGATTTAAAAGAAAAACATTTGCCACATTCTGAACAGGAATAGGGCTTTTCTCCTGTGTGAATTTTCTCATGGTCGACTAGATACGACTTCTGTGAAAAAGATTTCCCACATTCTGAACAAGAATACGGCTTTTCTCCTGTGTGACATCTCTGATGTCTAACAAGATGTGGTTTATCATTAAAACATTTCCCACATTCTGAGCAAGAATACGGTTTCTCTCCTGTGTGAATTCTCTCATGTCTAACAAGATGCCCTCTGATAGAAAAGCATTTCCCACATTCTGAACAGGAATATGGCTTCTCTCCCGTGTGCTTTCTCCAATGCACAGCAAGTTCTACTCCAGTTGTAAAGCATTTGGAACATTCTGAACAGGAGTATGGCTTCTCTCCCATGTGTCTTCTCTTATGTTGAACAAGATGTGCATTACATGTAAAACATTTCCCACATTCTGAACAAGAATACTGACTCTCTCCTGTGTGACTTTTCTCATGTGCAATAAAATAATATTTACCTTTAAAACATTTCCCACATTCTGAACAAGAGTATGGCTGTAGTCCTGTGTGAACTTGCCAATGACTAATGAGCAGTTGTTTATTAGTAAAACATTTCCCACATTCTGAACACCTATGTGGGGCTTTTCCTGTATGACTTTTTTCATGGGCAAGAAAATATTGTTTATTTTTAAAAGTTTTCCCGCAATGGGAACACGAATATGAATTCTCTCCACTGTGATTTTTTTCATGTATAATAAGGTATGATTTACATGTAAAAGATTTCCCACACTCTGAACATGAATATGGCTTCTCCCCTGTGTGAGTTCTCTCATGTCTCATAAGTTTTGATTTACCTATAAAGCTTTTGCCACATTCTGCACAGAAATGTTTCTTCCCTGTGTGAATTCTTCTGTATGTAGAAGAATCTGAGTCATCTGTAAGCTGTTCATCGTAATGAATCTTTTTACCCGCTTTCTGACCTTTACTTTGTGTAACAACCTGTGATTGGTCAGGAGAAGGTTCCTCATGATTAGGAGAATTAGAAGATAGATCTGTTCTCTGAGGTCCTGGGTGTACATTAGTGGTAATGAGGTTTTCTCCTGAAGAGGGCTGCATGATCTCATCTTCTACTTCGTTATTGTGAGATAACATAAAGTGTTCTTTAGGATCATTACTCAAATTTTCTGTTAAGATAAAAAAAACAGATTCCATGATTTTTCTTTTTTTTTTTTTTTGCAAAACACAAAGTAGAAAAGTTATAAGGGCCCGTCCCCATGGCACTGCTTTTCAGTCTTTGCTGGATTTACAGACGGTTTTTCAGATTTAAAAACAGTCTGCAAACCTACAAAAACGAAAAAGACCTCCGGCGTCATATATATATTACATTTCTTTAAAATAGCATATCAGCAAGAGGATACTACTTCTGGTTTCACACATGATTCGTTTTCCAAAAAATTGTCACTGTAGGTTTTTTTAAGCCAAAACAAGAAGTGTGTTAAGAATGAAAAAAAAAATTATGGACTGCGTTGACCGTTTTCAGGATCAGCCATGGGTGTAACCTGGTTTAGTTCTATGGGCCAAGCCGAAACACTTATTTCAGCAGTCAAAAAAAAAAAATCTTCTCCTTCATTAGCAGTGACCCAGAGCCTTCCACCTACTGGATGTTAAAGGGGTTGTCTCACTACATCGATTCATCTTACCTCAGTCCTATTTTCTATTTCATTTTTTAATTTACTGGCTACTACTGACCTGAAGTGATGCTGAAGACACCAGGTCTGTAGCTATAGCAACCAGTGCTGGCAGCCTATCAGGAGAGACCAAACAGGTCTGTAGCTATAGTGACCTGAGGAGCTGATGCAGCCCATACAAGAGGGGATATCTAGGAATAGGTAGGACACTGTTAATGGACATATATTGCAAAGTGACTTGTTTTTGCAAGATCTTTAACATAAAAAGAAATCCTTGAAGTGAGACAACCCCTTTAAGACAAACTATTGGAGCAGGATGTCAGCAAAGTACATGCGGTCACATTACATGGTAAAATACTACTGCATGTCATCTGTAAGTCAGAAGGTGTTTTAGAAGGTCACATGAGTGTGGATTAGAGTACACAGGAAAACCTACACTGAGTTGTGAATTTGAAGGTACCTTAATCAGTATAGATAACAATAGGGCCGCTATTAGGACAGTACAGCTGGTACTGCCATACGGGGTCCAGCTTTGCTTCTATATGAATAACTACTGGGGGCCCCTTATCTACTTGCCTATTGGGGAGCCCCTACCTACCTACTCACTGGTGGGCCCCTATCTACCTACCCACTGGGGGGACCAATAACTACCTACCTGCCTTTTGGCTACCCTTTATACCTTGCAAACTTGCATATTGGGGCCCCTGTACCAACTAATACCTCATATTTAACATTTTTCCAGTATGTCATATTTTTTATCTGACCAACAGTGCTGGGGAGTGGAGGGTGCCTGTGTTTTGTGTTGGACACCCAGAAAGTGCTGGGCAGCCCGCCTCATCTTATAGTATGGGTGTCACTAATAGATTGTGAGCCAGCAGGGTGCACCACACTTATCTGTATTAATGGCACCCGTCTGTATCACCTTATTTATATGCAATTGTAGTACCAGCAACCACCCCCCTCATGCATTGAGGGTATGTGACTGGTTGTTTTATTGGTATTTTTGCATTTCTGCAATCTCCTCATGCATTATACTGTGGCTTTCCTGCATGCTGGTGTGAACAGGTATTAAACATCTCATTATATAGCGCTATGCTTAGCATAATTGCTGGGAAAAGCTCCTTACAAAAATATCAAGCATATTTATAGGGCTCCATTCATCTGATGGAAGAGTCCTATTGCTATCATTAAGCGCTGTATATTCCACAATCAATAGCACAGGGATGAGAATAAGTTGTCCCGACCTTCTCAGTGGAGAATGTGGCCAACAATGAGAGATGGCTCTCTTCTCGCACAGCTGCACAATCATTGCAGAGTAAAAGGTCTACAGCCTGGAAGTTTTTAGTACTTCCCTTTATATCTCCAACATGGCTACCAGAGCCTGAAGTAATAGGCCAGATAAACTGTCTCTATCTCCTTACCTTGTGACATAAGAGGCCGGTGATTCTCCAGATCCTCCATCATGACGTCCTTGTACAGATCCTTGTGTCTTTCAAAATACTCCCACTCCTCTATGGAGAGAAAGACAGCGACCTCCTGACACGTTATAATCCTGTGTATGGAGAGAAATCCCTGGATTAGTGACCGATCTCCAGAAATCTAATAACTAGAACTAATATTATTCCTGCACTAAGAGACATCCAGGTCACATTTGGACTTCTGAGCTGTGAATTCCCCTGATAACTTCCTCTGGCAGAGAGGTCCATAGTCTCACTGCTCTTACAGTAAAAAATCCTCTTCTAGTTTGACATGCCCCTTGTTATAGCTACAGTTTATCAGCTACCAATCCAGATAGGGAAGCGGCCCAGCAGAGAGTCTGGGCCTCAAAGGTTCCTCAATAATTTCGTTAGCACATTGGCTAGAGTAGACATGTGCTCTGAGAGGCAAAGCAAAAAAAGAGATTTAGCAAACGCCCGAAGGAATTATGGAATAACCGTGCATCACAAGCACACCCCAGTTTCATATTTTTAAATATAGCTTCATATTTTTAAATATGAAAGCCTCCCACACACATAGTTGCCACTCCCTCGTTTGTAGGACCAATGGGCAAGGAGAAACGAAAAGCTGCTACCAAGAACAGAGCAGCCACCCAGAGTTTGGTACCCAGTTGTAGCTTGGACCTACCCAGGTCTGATGGTGCCACGGGCATGAACCTGTGGCATTGCACTCCTGCAATACAGTGCGTTTCATTTTCAAAGCCAGAAATGGCATGGCCCAGGAAGGAGCGTGTAGGAGGGAGGAGTGTGTAGACTGTCCCAGGGCTGTGACTGGGGTGTGATGTGGGATGTCCAAGTATAGTTATAAGTGAGAATCCCACCTGAGCCCAACGTTGTCTCTATTGGAAGGGGGGTACATGCATCAGCATGCCAGGTGCTTCCACCTAGGACCAGCAGGCCACATTCACTCCCCACGTGTGCCATACGCCAAATTAACTTAAGGTGACTTGACATATCTTGCTGCTGCCTTTGTCTGTACCCATATCCCATTTGTATTTGCACCTGTGATCATTATATGTATAGCTGTATCCCCTATGTATAAATTGTTTGTCTAGTGCGCTCTCAAGGTGATTAAATATAGTGAGTGCAGAAAGTATTCAGACCCCTTTTAATAAATTTACAAAAAAATCTAAAATTTAACAAGAAAAACTGAAATATTACTGACATGGTCATGCCCGACAGACCACCAGCTTTGTGCTTTGGTCGCCGGCCACGGCCGTCGCAATGAAAACCATGGTTTTTGACTTAATGTTTTCCAGTGTGAACTCTGTCTGCTAGCTCTGTATACCTAATTGATTCCTGGCCAACGCCCGTGGCCAGGAATCTTCCAGCACTATTTGGGTTCATCTGTTCGTTTGTTGATTGAAAACTTCCATTCTCCAATCACTTCTGTTCTACCTTCTCCTGTTACCTATAAAGGTCCCAGTTTCCCTGTTTTCCCTTTGGGCCTGCCTTTTTGGTTTCCTCTCCCTTTTTTTTCCCCCCTTGTTTTCATTTTGGATTTTTTCTTTGGACTTTGACCCCCTGGTTTGGACTCTGGCCTACTCTCCTGTCCCCTTTTTTCGAAAACCCGCTCCCCCTTTTCCCATTGCTGACCTGGCCTTCTGATTTCCCCCCTTTTTTGTTCTGTTTTGTTCGGCTCCCTTTTTGTTTTTTAAACGGGGGCCCCAGAGAAAGCCCCTTAGTTTTTCGGGTTGGGGCCCGACCTAGAAAAGGAGTGGGGTCCCCCCAAAGGGCGGGAGAGTTTTTGGGGACCACCCGTCGGGGCTTAAAACCTTTCCTTTTGTCTTTTTTGGCGCCCTTTGAAAAGGTCCTTACAATTAAAATATTCAAACCTCCCCATGTTTGTCCTTTTCCCCTTCAAATTCTCCTTAAAGAGGTTTTTACTTCTTCATTGGACCCAAAACTTTTTTTAAATTTAAAACTGATTCGCCATATTGGGAAAAGGGCCCTCACACCTTTCTATTTAAGACCTCAAAGCTCACAGTCCCAATGTCAGCGCACATGAAAAATAAGAGGTCAAGGGAACGGCCCAAGGAGTTCAGAGACAAAATTTGTGGCCCAACCCCAACAGTTCTGGCCCAAGGGTTAAAAAAAAAAATTTCTCCCACCACCTAAAGGGTTCCTAAGACCCACATTTGGGCCCTCCATAATCCAAAAGGGAAAAGTTTGGGGGGACCACAACTCTTCCTCACCCGGTCGTCCAGCCAAACTGAAAACATGGGAGAAGAGCCTTGGGTGAAGAGGAAAAAAAACCCCCAAGATCACTGGGGCGAGCTCCAGAGATCCGGGAGGAGATGGGGAAAGTTCCACAAAGTAAATTTAAATCCCCGGGCACCTCCCCCCAAGTCGGGGCTTTAGGGCAGAGTGGGCCGCCGAAGCCCTCCTCAGTCCCGGGGGAAAATTTTGAAAGCCCCGAGACATTTTTTAAAAAAAAAAACACAAGGCCCCCGAGACTATAGAAAAAAATTCCCGGGTTGGATGAGAAAAAGGGATTGAACTTTTTGGTGTTAATTGAAAACGGTGGAAAAAACCCAGGCCCACCCTCATCCCCCCTTCCCAATAAACCCCAACAGTAAAACCAGGGTGGTGGAAAAAAATCATGAACAACAGAACTATCTCTGGCCTGTTTAACGGCTTGGACCCTTTTAAAAAAAATTTAAAAATTTTTAAACAATTTTTTAAAGCGATCAATCCCTTTTTGGGGAAATGGGGCCCCGTTAAGGGAGTTGTAATATTGCCCTACCAACCGGAGGCCTCTCTTCCTTTTATTTCTTCTTTTTTTTATTTTTCACAGTTTTTCCCCCTCCTTTAGTGTAGAAAATTTGGAATTTAACAAATATACATATGACTAATTTCGGGTTTTTTTGGGTAAAAAAAATCTTTTTTTGTGAGGGTTTTTATAATAAGAACCCCAAATTTTTTAAAAGTTTTTAAAAAAAAGATTTTTACAATTTTTTAAAAAATCAATCAATGAGATAAAATTTTTAACCCTTGGATTTTTTTCTTATTAAAAATTATAATATGTAATAAAAAAAAAAGGAGATTGTGTTTCCTTTGGGCCGGATAGTTTAAAAAAAATAAATAAACAAAAAACTCCATAAATCCAAAAAGGGGGAAGTAAAAAAATGTCGTCCCCAAACAATTTTCGCCCCCTTCCGTCTAAAAGCCCAAAAACACCAAAAACAAAACACGAAGGCCCATTTGGATTAAAAACCATTGGGCCCGCGCCAATTTTTTCAAAATGAAAAATTTTTAAACAACCCTTTAAAAAAAATTTTCCAAAAAATTTTTTTTAAAAAAAAAAACCCCAAAAGGTCAAACCCAAAAAAAAAACAATTAATAAAACAAAAAATTAAAACCTTTACAAAATTAACCAATATTCCCTTAAACCCCTTTATCCCCCAAAATTCCCCCCCCCCCCCATTTAAAATTCCCCCCCTAAAAACCCAAAAAAAACCCCCCCCCCCCCCCCCCCCCCCCCCCCCCCCCCCCCCCTTTTTTCCTTGGGTTTAATGAAGGTAAAACAGCGTAAAACAAAACCCCTTTTTGGTGAAACAGGGGGAAAAATTAAACCCCCCAGGGGATACAAGATCTTTGTTCCCTTTCCCCGAGAAAAACCCAAATTTAAATTTTATTTAACCGAATTTAAAGGGGAAAAAATTTTTGGGAAAAAGGACCCCCCCCTTAATTAATTTTCCCCCTCCCAGGGAAAAGTCCCCCGGGTTTAAAATTGAACTGAAAAAAGGGAAATTTTTTTGTAGGTTTGTCCAAGGGTTGAGCTGTATTTACCCCCAACAGGTTTTAAGGTTTTAAAATTAAATGTAACCTTCCAAACAAAAAAAAAAAATTTAAAGGGTTTTTGTTTCCTCCTTCAAAAGTAAACCCACTTTTCCTCTTGAAGGCTTAATTTTTAAGTTCTAAGAAAGGTCCCCATTTTTTTACATTTTCTTTTTTCCTTCCCTTTTTGGGCACTGTTTATTGTTTTTAAACCCACCCCCCCTTCAACCAAAAATTGGCCCAAAACATAAAACCCATACTTTTTCCCCTTTTTTATTTTAACCCCCCTATGGGGACCCCCTATCCCAAAAATATAATTTTATTTATATAAATTTTATTGGGGGGTTATCTTTTTTTTTTTTTTTTAATTTTTTTTTCCATTTTTTTTTTTTGTGAAAAATTAAAAAAATAAATAATTTTTTTTAATTTATATAAAAAAATAAATACCCCCCACATTTTTAAAAAAAAAAATTAAGGGAAAAATTTTAAAAATTAATTTATTAAAAATTAGATAGATTTTTGGGGTTTTACTTTTAACAAAAAAATGAAATTTGTTGTGGGGGGCCATTGTGCGATGTTTATATATAAAAACAAGTTTAAATTTTTAACGTGGGGGCCCCATTAAAAATGAAGTAAATTTGTCCCAAGTGTGGTGTGTGGTTTTTATATTGTATACAATTGTTACGAATTAAACGTTTAACTAAGACAATATTACCCCCAAATAAAAGGCCCAAAGATAGGGGTAGAAAACCATGTACACTTTCCTTTGCGGGATTGTATTTTACCCCCCATACAGTGACCAAATTTGGTAGACCCCAGTGTACACAGGGCCCAAACTGTATTTTCCCCTTCCATACATTTTAAAACCATATAGTGGTTTGGAAACCAGTTAAAACCTCTGCAATTGTTTATTATTTTTCCTTTCCCAGTGTTTTTTTAAAAGTGGAGAAACCATTTTAACAAGTTTCCCCAAAACCCGGGAAAAAATTACCCCCCTTTACATTTACCTTTTAAATGTAGCCACCATGTAAAACCCCCTCCCCCCAAACTGAAATTTTCCCAAAAAAATCCCAAGTGACCATATATTTGGTAGACACCGGGTGACACAGGCCGGGCAAAATGTAAAAATTACCCCCATACGTGCCCAAATATATTTTGTGGACCCCAGTGAAACAGGCTCTTGCGACTGAATATTCCCCCCCCCCCCCATACTGTTTAAAAACCCATTAAATTTTTGGTTAAAACACCAAAAGGCCCAAAAGGGAAACCTTGCGGGATTTGAAAATTACTTTCAACCAAAGGACCATATAGGGGTAAACACCAGTGTACTACGGGTTTCCCAAAATTGTTATTATCTTCAAACAAGTACCATATAGTGGAAGCCCCCATTTACACATTTTTCCGCAGATTGTAAAATTACTCCATAAGTAATATTTTAGCCCATTAAAAGATTGGTTACTTTTCCCATAAGTTAACATTGGCTCAACCTTTTCTGATTGGGAGGTTTCTCCTTTCCCTTTTGTGGTGGGTTTTTTTTTTTTGTTTTTTTTTTTTTTTTTTTAATTTTTTTTTTTTTTTTTTTTTTTTTTCTTTTTTTTTTTTTTTTTTTTTTTCTTTTTTTTTTTTTTTTTGTGTTTTTTTTTTTTTTTTTTTTTTTTGTTTAGGTTTAGTTTTTGTTTGTTTTTTTGTTTTTTTTTTTTTCTTTCCCCTTTTCAATATCCCCCCCATTTATGGGCCCAATTCCCCCCCCCCCCCTTCCCCCTTTTTTGGGACCCCACATTTTTCACAAGGTAAATTTCTCTTGATTTCCATTGGTGAAATTGTATCTCCCGCTCTTTATATAACCAAAGCACTTCTGTTGTCTGTCCCCACACTACACTTTGAATCCCCCCGAAGCTTTACCCCGGGTTTTTTTACTTTTTTAAAAATTTTTTTCTTTTTTGTAAGAAAATTTTGTCATTGGCCCATATTCCCCCCCGCCCAAAAATAGATACTTTTTCTTTTTTGATTTATATACGATGTTGTTTTTGAAAAACTGTATCATTCCTGTCTGATGAAGCGCTGGTGTCACGGCGCGAAACGCGTTACTTTGAGTGTTTTAAAGTGAAAAGGTTTAATACCCTTTGTTAACGATACATCTTTTTATTAGAAAAAAAAAATTTTTTTATATTTAATACCTCGTTTTTTGGGAGAGAAGGTTCTTTGTCCTAAGAACTGGGCGCCGGGTTCGCTTTTCTTCTGCATCAATCCCCTATTTAGGTAAGTGTATATAGAGTCTACCCTCCAGTAGTTAGGCAGGTGTATATCGAGCCCTAAGTAGTTAGGCAGGTGTATATCGAGCCCTCAGTAGTTAGGTAGGTGTATATAGAGCCCTGAGTAGTTAGGTAGGTGTATATAGGGTCCCCTAGTAGTTAGTTAGGTATTATATAGAGCACCCAGTAGTTAGGTAGGTATACATAGGGCTCTCTGTAGCTAGGTAGGTATATGTAGGGTCTCCCAGTAGCTAGAGAGGTGTATATAGGGTCCCCAGTAGTTAGGTATGTATATTTTGGGCCCCCAGTAGATAGGTAGCTGTATAAAAGGCCCCCAGCAGCTAGGTAGAAATGTTAAGAGCCCCACGTAGTTATGTAGGTATATATAGGGCCCCCACTAGCTAGGTAGGTGTTTATAAGGCCTCTCAGTAGCTAGGTAGGTGTATATAGGACCCCCAGTAGCTAGATAGGTATATATAGCCCCCCCCAAGCAGGGCCGCCATTAGGGGGGTAGAACCCCTACTGCCGTATGGGGCCCGGCCAGAATGTGAAGCAAGGGGGGGACCCGCCATCGCCGGCAGGCCCCGCCCCCTTGCTTCACAGTAATGGTACAGAGATTAGACCGTAGGTCTGCTCTCTGTACCATGTGAAGCAATCTGCTGTCGGGAGGGGGCCCGCGCTGCAAGATAAGTTAAACACAATAGGTTTACATTACACAGATTGAGTTTCCTTACTTCTGCATCAGCTCCTGCACGAACGGAGCAGTCGCCCCCTCCTCCTCCCTCTGGCTGCCGGTGACGTCATCTAATGTAATCAGTGAGTCCGGCCCTGTGGACAGGCCGTCACTGTTCGTGCAGGAGCTGATGCAGAAGTAAGGAGACTCAATCTGTGTAATGTAAACCTATTGTGTTTAACTTAACTTGCAGCGCGGGCCCCTGTTTTTATGGCAGGCCACTTTAAAGTCCTGTGGAGCCCCAATGAAGGGCCCCAGGGATGTGAGGGCCGCACTGAAGGGCCCCAGGGATGTGGGGGCCGCACACAAGGGCCCCAGGGATGTGGAGACCGCACTGAAGGGCCCCAGGGATGTGGGGGCCGCACTGAAAGGCCCCAGGGATGTGGGGGCCGCACACCAGGGCCCCAGGGATGTGGGGGCCGCACTGAAGGGCCCCAGGGATGTGAGGGCCGCACTGAAAGGTCCCAGGGATGTGGGGGCCGCACACAAGGTCCCAGGGATGTGGGGGGCCGCAATGAAGGGCCCCAGGGATGTGGGGGCCGCACTGAAGGGCCCCAGGGATGTGGGGGCCGCACTGAAGGGCCCTAGGGATGTGGCGGCCGCCAGGGCGGGAGTGGGGGCCGCACTGAAGGGCCCCAGGGATGTGGAGGCCCGCACTGAAGGGCCCCAGGGATGTGGGGCCGCACACTAAGGGCCCCAGGGATGTGGGGGCCGCACAAGGGCCCCAGGGATGTGGGGGCCGCACACAAGGGCCCCAGGGATGTGGGGGCCGCACTGAAGGGCCCCAGGATGTGAGGGCCCGCACTGAAAGGCCCCAGGATGTGAGGGCCGCACTGAAGGGCCCCAGGGATGTGGGGGCCACACTGAAGGGCCCCAGGGATGTGGGGGCCGCACTGAAGGCCCCAGGTATTGTGGGGGCGCACTGAAGGGCCCCAGGGATGTGGGGGCCGCACACAATGGCCCCAGGGATGTGGGGGCCGCACACAAGGGCCCCAGGATGTGGGGCCGCACTGAAGGGCCCCAGGGATGTGGGGCTGCACTGATGGGCCCCTGGGATGTGGGGGCCGCACTGATGGGCCCCTGGGTTGTGGTGGCCGCACACAATGGCCCCAGGGATGTGGGGCGCACACAATGGCCCAGGGATGTGGGGCCCCACAATGCCCCGGGACCCCTAAGCCCCGGATGTGGGGCCGCACTGAAGGGCCCCCCCACACAAGCCCAGGAGTCCACCCCCGGGATTGGGCCGCACTGAAAGGTCCCAGGGATGTGAGGGCCGCACACAAGGGCCCCAGGGATTTGGGGGCCACACACAAGGGCCCCAGGGATGTGAGGGCCGCACTGAAAGGCCCCGGGGATGGGAGGGCCCCACTGAAAGGCGCCAGGGATGTGAGGGGCGCACTGAAGGGCCCCAGGATGTGGGGGCCGCACACAAGGGCCCCAGGGATGTGGGGACCGCATTGAAGGGCCCCAGGGATGTGAGGGCCGCACTGAAAGGCCCCAGGGATGTGGGGGCCGCACTGAAGGGCCCCAGGGATGTAGGGGCCGCACTGAAGGGTCCCAGGGATGTGGGGGCCGCACTGAAAGGCCCCAGGGATGTGGGGGCGCACTGAAAGGCCCAGGGATGTGGGGGCCGCACTGAAGGGCCCAGGATGTGGGGGCCGCACTGAAGGGCCCCAGGGATGTGAGGGCCCACTGAAAGGCCCCAGGGATGTGAGGGCCGCACTGAAGGGCCCCAGGGATGTGAGGGCCGCACCAAGGGCCCAGGGATGTGGGGGCCGCACACAATAGGGGGGCCCCAAGGGATGTGGGGCCCGCACAACCCAGGGCAACCCCAGGGATGTGGGGGCCGCACACAAGGGCCCCAGGGATGTGGGGGCCGCACACAAGGGCCCCAGGGATGTGGGGGCCACACTGAAGGGCCCCAGGGATGTGGGGGCCACACTGAAGGTCCCTGGGATTTGTGGGGCCCCGCTGAAGGCCCCAGGGATGTGGGACCCAAACTGACGGCCCCAGGTATTTGCTGGACGCTGCTCAAGGCCCCTAAGATTTGCGGGGTCCCACAAATCCTAGGGGCCTTGAGCGGGGTCCAGCAAATCCCAGGACCTTGAGTGGCCCCTCACTGGACCTGTGGAGCCCCACATGGCTGAGGGAGAGGAGGCCCTTGAATGAGCCCCACACAGCAGGGGGAGGTAGGGAAACTTGAGTGGGCCCCCACTCAAGTTTCCTTCATGTGGGGCCCCACTCAAGTTCTCTCTCTACCAACAGGTGGGCCTAATACCCTAATACCTGGCTACCTACCCACAAGGGACTATAAAACTAACGACCAGTGGACCAAAGAGGTAATTATTACTATTTGGGGCACTATGGATGGGGGATTTGTACATAGGGGGTAGATACCGGTGAGATTATGATAAAGTGAGGAGTCTCAGGTGTTTGTGTTGTGAATTCTGCAGGGACGAGTCATGGCCGGGAGAAGTCCTCATGGTGACCTGGACCGGATGGAGAAGAAAAGGGAATGTGAACGACTTTATCAGACGTCACCTGTGAGTTACTAAATGTAACTGCACTGTAATCACTTATATCTGCCACTATGGGCCACATGTAGGAAAACTGTCTAGATGTAGGACTTTCTTTGTTGCCCATAGCAACCAATCAGTGCTCCACTTTCATTTTTTATAGTGCTCTGAAAAAATAACGCTGGGAACGCTGACTGGTTGCTATGGGCAACAAAGTGAGATTTAGACCTAGACAGTTTTCATGCATTTCCTCCTATATAGTCAGTGTATGGTGGTAATATTGGTGTTATTGTATTGTATTATATTCAGTAACAGTATTGTGGCATTATTCTGCATCTCTATAGTGGAGATATGTGGAGATGATGTTGCGGTATTACTTTATCTTTGTATATTGTTGTTGTTAATGGAAATATCGGCCTTAGTACACTGATTTAGTCAGTAACATTATAGTGGTATTAGTCACCATACATAGTGATATGTGACGGTATTGTATTAATTGGTATTTTGTTTGGTTATATTGGTCTTGGTGTGCTGGTTTGGTCAGAATATCGTGGTGACATGTGGAATTTGCTGGCCCTTGTATACATAATATAGATAAACTGTATGCTGGAAAATTCAGCAAGAACTCAGTCCAAAGACAATGGCGCAATTGCATCTCTTTTTTTTTTTCTGGGGTTGGATTGTAGGACGTGGTTGTGGGGGCGGGGCATTGGGGTTGACCGGGGGCGGGATTAACAGGGTGGCCCAGGCGCTTTAGCTGTAGGGGGCCCTGAAATTTCTGATGGCGGCCCTGCCCCCAAGATTTAGGTTGGTATATATAGGGCCCACCAGCAGCTAGGTAGGTGTTTATAGTGCCTCCCATTAAAAAATAAATAATGCTACTCACTTCACCTCTGTTCTCCTGCTGGACTTCTCTTTGAATCTGGAGCGTGCGGCCTAGAGCTATCCTTAGGGCCTAGTACAGGCAGCAGCGCGATGACGTTATTTCAATCGCACCACTGCCTCTAGTGGCTGAACAGACGGGATGAGTGTAATCCGGCCGTTCAGCTGCAGAGCTGCGGTGATCGCTGCATCGCTGAGTCTATGTGACCCAACGATGCAGCTGAGCGGCGAGAGGGCCCTGTTGGCCCCCTTGGCTCAGGATCCCGGTCACAGCAGCAACTGCTGTGACCCCTGTAGCTACGCCACTGCTCCTAGCACATGTAAATACGCAGACACTACTATATAATATAGAGACATAAGGATTGCTACTTCCGAAAGTGATAAAATCCAGATTTTATTAGAAATGAAATGTGAAACACATCATAGAAAGACGTGGACAATGCCAAACTGACGCGGTTTCGAGTCCGTCGGACACTTAATCGTAGTAACCAAAAGACATGGAATTCATCTATATATTCCCCCCACACAAATGGAAGAAGCTGCTCACGTGATTACAGACGCCCCCAGCCATACATCACTACTATCGTCGGCATGGGTGACGTCAGAAAAAGCACAACCCACATATACACGAAACCGCCCAGTGAGAGATGACCGCCCACAGCCCACACACATGAGTGTATGCCAGAAAAATCAGGAAGGACCTGAGTGCAACCCGCAGTCACGCGACAGCCACAGACAAGCAAAACCCCGCCTGTTTTCCAGTGACACTCCACAGGGCAGGAAAAGAAGAAAGAGAAAGAATAAGAAAAAAAAAAAAAGGGAGGAGTAAAAAAAAAAAAAAAAAGAACGCAGCAACCCCATATGCCTGAGCTGCAGGCAGATCGCCTGAGACAGGACGGGATGCAATGCCACTGCTCCTAGCACATATAAATACTCAGACACTATAAAATATGGCATAAAACTCAATATTGTATAAGCCATCAGATAATGCCTTATATTTTTTTTTTTCAAATTAAACGAAGAGTTTATTGAAAAACAATGGGATATACAAACAAAAGAGTATCGGCAAAGAAGCAAAAATGCATCCAACATGTGCTCAAAAAAAACAAACAAGTATAATAGCAATGAAAGAAACAACTATACTATGTAAGGGAAGTATCCAAACTTAAACCAAGAGGTCATGGCAAATTGCAGATTCGTGTGATATATAGAAGTCATCGCTTGTGGTCAATACAAAGAACAACAGACATACAGACATATAGAAATACTGGATCACACAGGGAACATGTAGTAAAGAGAGAGTAGAGAGAGAGAAAGAAAAAAAAAAAGAAAGAGGGGGGGGGTGAAGGGGAAAGGTAGGTATGTACCATATAGAACCACGAATGGCTGAACAATCCAACTCGCGGTCAGAATCAGGGAGCCCTACCGGAAGTACATGCCATATATTAACTTTTATAACGAAGACCCTGTGGATTCCTGGTCCCAAGGTCAAAAATCCAAAAAGCCTCCTCTCTTGTGTAATACGCCTTTTCAATCTCCCCCTCTCTTCAGATTGGGTATAAGCTCAATGCCGAAAAAACAAAAGTGTGTGAGGCCACTTGCGTGTACATCCCTAATGTGCTTTGATGCTCTTGTTGCATTGTTCACATATTATGCAATAAATCCCATATTCACTACCGCAAATAATGTAGCGTTTTATGTTATGTAAGGATACCCCATCCCCTTTAATGACTGAATTGAATATCGGGGACTGCCATCAGGGCCACCATCCCACCATCAGAAATTTCAGGGCCCCATACAGCTGAAGCGTCTGGGCCCCCCTTCCCCACTTCGTTCACTGGGCCCCGTACAGTAGTACCCCCTGTACTGCCTTTACGGTGGCCCTGACTGCCATAGCTGTAGCTCCCCACTGTTCTTAACCATTGCATGTCCAAATTTGAACTATTAAATAGGCTTGGTGACAAGCTAGAGCCCCGGGTCCGAACCCCTCTTGATACACATCTATAGCCCTCTTTCAAAACCTGAGCCAGCACTAGATCCTGCTCCAAGATTGATCAATTCCTATGTACAATCAATTTATATTGCTTATTGTATTGGGTGGAGAGCGTCGCTTACCTGTGTGCATCTTAGGGCAATGCTCGAGGGACAAATTCTTTTTGGTTTTACCACCCACTATTTTTTGTGCTCGTTTCAAGATCCATTTGGGATATTACTTCTGTTTAAACCTACTGATGGTCTGTTGTGCCTGTATACTGTGTTCCGTGTGTTCCCCTAGTAGTTAATTAGATATTATTAGAGCCCCCAGTAGTTAGTTAGGTATATATAGGGTCCTCAGTAGCGATGTAGGTATATATAGGGCCCCCAGTAGCTAGGTAGGTGTATATAGGACCCTCAGCAGCTATGTGGGTATACATAAGGTCCTCCAGTAGCTAGGTAAGAGTATATAGGGCCCCCAGTAGCTAGTTAGGTACATATAGGGACCCCAGTAGCTAGGTAAGTGTATATAGGGCCGCCAGTAGTTAGGTAAGTGTATATAGAGCCCCGTTTAACTAGGTAGGTGTATATAGGGCCCCCAGTAGCTAGTGGGTATAATAAGGGGCCTCCCTAGCTAGTAAGTTTTGGGTGTTAATATAGGCCCCCAGTAGCTAGGTAGGTATATATAGGGCTCCCAATAGCTAGATAGGTGTATATAGGGCCCCCAGTAGTTAGGTAAGTGTATATAGGGCCCCCAGTAGCTAGGTAGGTGTATACAGGGCTCTCAGTAGCTACATACAGTAAATGTATATAGGGCCCCCATTAGCTAGGTAGGTGTATATAGGGCCCCCAGTAGCTAGGTAGGTGTATATAGGGCCCCCAGTAGCTAGGTAGGTGTATATAGGGCCCCCAGTAGCTAGGTAGGTGTATATAGGGCACCCAGTAACTAGGTAAGAGTATAAGGGCCCCCAGGGAGCTAGGTAGGGGTATAAGGGCACCCATAGTAATAAGTAAAGAAAAATAGGGCCCCCAGTAGCTAGGTAAGAGTATATAGGGCCCCCAGTAGTTAGGTAGGTGTTCATAGGGCCCCAGTAGCTAGGTAGGTATATATAGGGCTCCCAATAGCTAGATAGGTGTATAAGTCCCCAGTAATAGTAAGTAGATATAGGGCCCCCAGTAGCTAGGTAGGTGTATATAGGGCTCCCAATAGCTAGGTAAGAGTATATAGGGCCCCCAGTAGTTAGGTAGGTGTATATAGGGCCCCAGTAGCTTATTGGTTATATAGGCCCCATAGTTAGGTAGTGTACAGGTCCCCCAGTAGTTAGGTAGGGGTATATAAGGGCCCCCAGTAGCTAGAAGTTATATAGGGGCCCCCTAGCTAGAAGGTGATAATAGGCCCCCGGGAGTAGGTAGGTGTTTATAGGCCCCAATAGCTAGGGAAGGATATATAGGGCCCCAATACTAGGTAAGAGTATATAGGGCCCCCAGTAGTTAGGTAGGTGTTTATACGGCCCCAGTAGCTAGGTAGGTATATATAGGGCTCCCAATAGCTAGATAGGTGTATATAGGGCTCCCAGTAGTTAGGTAAGTGTATATAGGGCCCCCAGTATAGGGTTTTTTAGGGGTTTGGTGTATAAAAGGGCCCCATTTGTTATTAGGGGTATAAGGGCCCCATTTGTTAGGGCAAGTGTACAAAAGGTGTAACCCCCAAGTCAAGTTTCCCCGTATTTGGTAGGTGTATATAGGGCCCCCAGTAGCTAGGTAGATGTATATAGGGCCCCCCCATTTTGGTAGGGTAAAAAAGGGCTCCCCAGAAATTTGGGTAGGTGAACAAGGACTGCTAAGGCCCCGAAAAACCAGTGATGGCTATATTTTTCACTTTTACTTTTTGTAAAATGTAAACTTTAATAATAAAAATTTCAGCACCCCCCCACGGGATCGAAAGTTATGTCCCTGGCAGGAATCCATGTTGGGGGTTTTTGAACTAAACCCAAAGGGCCCCCATGATTTAATTTATGCTGCCACCCCTGGGGGAGTCTTGCTGGACTTTTTTGTCTCTTTTTTCTTATGGGTTTTTCCGCTAGTCATTAAAAATGTTTTTAACCATTGTTTTTTTTTTTTTTTTTCAAATACGAATTTTTTAACACTTTTAATCTCCACATCCACCGGCCAATCTAATATCCAAAAAGGGAAGGTCTGGTGGGAGCTTTTGGGGGAAAACCTAATTTCCCATTTATTTTTCCCCTAAAAAAAATAATCCCCCTCCCATGAGCAAGTCTCTATAAACCCCCACCTTTCCACTATACTGCAGGGTAAAACGGATTGCTGGTGGTGGGGATGTATTTTTTTTTTTCCCCCCAAAGACATTTTAAATGGGTTTTTTGGCAAGGGATGGTGAAAACTTAAAAGCCCCCTTTTTTTTGGCTTTTCCCTTGACTGTAAAAAAAATGTAAATCAAAACTGCAGTAGTTATGTTTTAATAAATGGTGTACCACCTCAATGATATAATCATTCAGCTCTTCAGTATATCGACTGTATGTCTACAGATGGTATCCCAGTGCTGTGAGTGCCAGATCGTGTGTAATACATGGATACCAGGCACACACCTCACATGTAAGCCATGCATATCTCTCGCTCCACTCAAAACCCCCTGAAAATGTCAGAACTTTTTAAAAACCTTTAATATGGCCCCAGTTTTTTTTGCCCCAACCCCCAAATGTTTTTATTATTATATTATTATATATTTTAGAGCAACATTGATTCCATTGAACTGAAATTTTTAAAGGGGGACTCCCATACATAAACATGGGTCAAAAAATTTTCCAATGGGTAACAATAAAATGACGGGAAAAAAACTGGGACAGAGGGAGAGGGACCCTGCCCGCCAGGGCTTAAAATTTCTGGGGGGGAAAAGGGGGAAAAAGGGGAACAGAAGGGAGGGCAGACATGTTTGTGGGGGTTTGCCCAGATTTTTTTGTTGTTATTTTTTTTTTTCCCGAAGAGTGGGTTTTTTTTTTTTTGGGAGGTGTTGGGCATGAGTTCCAGATTTGGGGGGGGGAAGCAGGGAGAAGTCTTGGGAGACAGTTGTGCGGGGGACTCACACTGGCGGCAAGAAAGGGGGTCCTGTAAAGGAAGGATTGGAAGGGGGGTACTGGAGAAAAAAGGAAAAAGGGTTGGTGAAAAAAGGTAAGGGGACAAAAGGGGAAAGGGGGCAACATTTTTTTTGGGGGTAACAGTGGCTAGGGGTTTTTTTTTTTTTTATAAGGCTCCTAAAGAGAGGGGGTTTTCGGGTTGCTTTTGAAGCGGGTGAATTGGGGGAGTTAAAGTTTTTTGGGGCAGTGGTTTCCCAGGTGTGGGGAAGCACGGGAGAAGTCGGGAGAGGGTTTTTTTTTTTAAAGGGAGCTGTAAGAGGGAGAGAAGAAGAAGGTCCTGTGAGGAGCGGAGATTGCGTGAGGGGAGATATCTGGAGAGTAACTACTTAACGACCGCCCACCATCTTTTGACGTCGGCTGGTGCAGGCCGTTTGTCTGCAGCAACGTCTTTTCGGGGTTTGCGGCTCCGGGCGTGCAGCTGCGCTGGGATCGGGGCTGTACTACACAGCCCTGATCACAGAGCATTTCTTGTGAGCAGCGGGGAGCGATGGAAACCTCCACAACCCGGTGTTTTAACCCTTTGATTGCTGCAGATTGTCACCGAAGGACAATCAAAGGGTTTCCCTGTTCTGTTGGGTGATCGGAACACCCGGTGACCCTACAGAGTCTGGGAACGGCTGCACAGTCAGCCCTGGGGGCCTAGAGTAGCCCCAGGGCTATCTGTTGAAGAAACCAGTGATCAGGGCAGACTGTGTGCTGTCCTGATCACTGCCTGTGTCAGACTGACACAGAATATAATGCATTAGCATATATTAATATGCTAATACATTACTAAGTGTTAAAAAAAAAATGTAAAACAGTTCTTCCTTCATGGGAAATAAAAAAAACATAAAAAGTGTAAAAATAAATAAATAAAATACAAATAAATATTTAATAAAAAAATAATTGTGCATATGTTACACACACAATAAATACCCATACATATCAGGTATCTACACGACCGTAATAACCTATAGAATTAATCTAACAAGATACTAAGTGCGAAATGTGAATGGTGCAAGAAAAATTTCTGCAATTATTTATAAGTGAACTTAAACTATTCCCCCATAAAGTACAACATCTCCTCATACCTCACTGATCGGACATTCAGCATCTCTCATTCTCACACCACCTCCTCCTCTCCCGCCCTCTCTCTGTTGGTGTCCCCCAGGGGTCAGTCTTGGGCCCACTACTCTTCTCTCTCTACACTCTTGGCCTCAGTCAGCTCATAGCATCATACGGCTTTCATTACCACCTGTATGCTGACGATACCCAACTCTACATCTCCGGTCCAGATATTACCTCTCTACCCTCCCGGATCCCAGACTGTCTTTCATCCATATCCTCCTTCTTCTCCTAAAACTAAATGTGGAGAAAACTGAACTCCTCATCTTTCCACCGTCCCCCTCCATCCCTCCACCCCGATCTCTTTATCTCAGTCTATGGTCTACACTCTCATTTGCTCCACAAGTCTGCTGCCTTGGGATAACAACCACACATCCAAACCCTCACCTCCACCTGCCGCCTCCACCTGAAAAACATCTCTCGCATCCGCTTATTCCTCAGCTTCGACTCTACAAAAATGCGGGGTTCCCATGCCCTTGTCATCTCCCGCCTAACTAACTGCAACATCCTTCTCTGCGGCCTCCCCCTAGCACTCTTGCTCCCCTCCAATCCAATCCTCAACTCTGCTGCCCTCTTATCCACCTCTCTCCTCGCAAACTCCTCTGCCTCCCCCCCTCTGCCAATCCCTTCACTGGCTCCCATTGCCCAGCGAATTCATTTCAAGTTACTAACCATGACCTACAAGGCTCTCCATAACCTCTCCCCTCCATACATCTCTGCCTTAATCTCCAGATATCTCCCCTCACGCAATCCACTCCTCACAGGACCTTCTTCTCTGCTCTCCTCTTATCAGCTCCTCACATAAAAAATTCCCCCAAGACTTCTCCCGACTTCCCCCACACTCTGGAACTCACTGCCCCAACACATCAGACTCCCCCCCACCTTCCCCAGGTTCAAAACCAACCTGAAAACCCATTTCTTCAGGCTTGCCTATAACCTTCAATAACCTAACAGCCACTGCACTACCCCAAAAACATGTCTGCCACTCACCTTCTGTCTCTCTCCTCCTCCACTGTAGATTGTAAGCCCTCACAGGCAGGGCCCTCACTCCCTTTTGGCCAGTCTTAAGTCCATTCACTGTTATCATTGTACTTTTTTTTCATAGTTTTTTTGAAAGGCTGAAAAAAGAGAGACGTCCATCCATTCACCTGTTGTCCCTAAGGTGTTGATCCAGAGGAAGCAAAAACCCCAATAGGTAGAAGCCAATTGTCCTCAATTTAGGGAAAA
Organism: Phyllomedusa bahiana; assembly: GCA_025379985.1. Taxonomy (NCBI): domain Eukaryota; kingdom Metazoa; phylum Chordata; class Amphibia; order Anura; family Hylidae; genus Phyllomedusa; species Phyllomedusa bahiana. Next base: position 65,376 of record JAODAL010011671.1, on the reverse strand, counting down.
ATTCCTTCCCGACTCCAATCTGGCATTGGAAAAAAATCCCTGATCAATGACCCCTCCCCGAATCCTAGACACTAATAACTTGTTATATATATACGCTCCAGAAATGCATCCAAACCCTTTTTGAACTCGTTATTGAATTCACCATAAACCAAGCCCCTTGGAAAGGAATTCCATAGTCCCTCACTGCTCCTTACAGTAAAGAATTCCCTTTCTATGTTTATGTAAAAACTTTTGTTCCCAAGACGTAGAGGATGCCCCCTTGTTTCTAGATACAGTCCTGGGTATAAAAAAATCTTGGGAGAGATCTCTGTATTGACCTTTGATGTATTTAAACATATTTATTATGTCCCCCTGAAGCCGTCTTTTCTCTAAACAAAATAACCCCTAATCTTGCCAATCTTTCTGGAACTGTAGATCCACCCAGTCCTTTTATTATTTTTGTTGCCCGCCTTTGACCTGTTCAAGCTCTACAATGTTTTTTCCCTGTGCACTGGTGCCCAAAACTGTACACAATATTCCATGTGTGGTCTGAAACCCTGGGCTTGTATATGGGAGAATAATGTTCTCATCATGTGCCTCTATGCCCTTCTAATGCAAACCCCATGATCCTATTTTTTCTTGGCTGCGCTGCCTGACACTGGCTGCTACAATTAAGTTTACTGTCCACCAAGGATTCCCCAAGTCCTTCTCCATGTCACTTTAACCCAGCCTTTTTTTTCCATCTAACATGTAGTCATGTAATGGATTTTTCCCCCCATGTGCATAACCTTGCCATTTATCTGTGTTAAAAACCCCATCTGCCATTTTTTCCTGCCCAGCCTCCAACTTATCCAATCCCTTTGTAATAACACATTATCCTCTATTGTGTTGATTACTTAACGAGCTTAGTATCGTCTGCAAAGAAAACGATATTCCACTGTGGAATCCCTGTGGAAGATCTTTAATGAAAATGTTGAAAGGATAGGGCCCAATACGACCCTTGTGGTACCCCACTAGTAAAACAGCATCCTCGAGTATGACCGTTAATTACTTCCCTTTGTTTTCTATCAGTGAGCCAGTCTTACCCACTTGCAAAACCATTTTCCCCAGTCCAAGCATTCTCATTTTATTACCAACCCTTTTTTTGTGGCACCGTATCAAAAAGCTTTTTAGAAAAATCTAGATATAATGACATCCAGTGCCTCACCCCGAATCCATCTAGCACTGACTTCCTCATAGAAGCTGATGAGATTAGTCTGACAGGGCCGATCCTTCATAAACTATGCTGGAACGGCGTTATACATTTATTTTCAGTGAAAAACTCCCAGGGTAGCATCTCTGAAAAACCTTCAAACATTTTTTCCTACAACAAGGTTTAAGCTTACGGCCTATAGTTTCCTGGGTCACTTTTTTTACCCCTTTTTGAATAATTGGCACCACATTTGCTATGCGCCAATTCTTTGGGACATACCCCGTTATTAGACAGTCCCAAAAAATTTAAGAAATAGGGCCAAACTATGACATCACTTAACTCCTAGGACCACTGGGTGTATGCCATCTGGACCTGGGATTTTCCCATTATTAATCTCCTTAAGACGGGGCTGCACTTCTTCCTGGGTTAACAAGAAACTTTAAGTTGGAGTTTTTACCTCTCCCTCAACAGGAAGCTCATCCTCCTCGGGAAATACATGGAGAAAAAAGTGTTTAATTACGTTTTGCCTTTTTCTCATCGCCTCCTCTTTCCTCCCTCAGTATTTTTTTAAAGGGCCAACATTTTCAGTTTTATTCTTTTTACTATTAATATAGTAAACAAAATATTTTGGGGTTAGTTTTACTTTCTATTGCAATATGTCTTCCGTTCCACTTTGCTTCCTTTATCTTTATTTTACACACTTAATTTTTTTTCCCATACTTTCTTAGGCCTCTTCACTTCCCTCCTGTTTTAGTAGGTGAAAACGCTTTTTTTTTTGTTTTTTATTGCCTCTTTTACATCCCTGTTGATTCACATTGGGTTTTTTCTCCTGTTTCTAATTTTTTTATTACCATAAGGTATGTTACCTCTCACAGTGGGGACCTAGGATGTTTTTAAAAATATCCCTTTATTTATTAGTTTCTTGCCATATTTAAACACCTTGTCCCATCAATACGGTTTAGGGCCTCCCTAAGAGAATAAAATTAGCCTTCCTAAAATTCAGTTTTTTGTGGCTCCTTGACAAAAAACTCTATTGAAGGATAAACGGAAATTTATTATATTATGGTCCCTATGGTCACTATTTGATATAGGTTATGTATGTAACCTCCCTTTTTGAATGTACAGCGCCCTGGAATCAATGGCGCTTTAAAATAAATAATAATAATAATATAGAAAGTGAAATAGCAATTGTATCCATAATTTTATTATTTTAGAAAATAGACCTGTTTATACCCTTTTATTTGGGCATTGAGGTAGATCAAGGGAGTTGCTCTTGAAAGCAAAACCCGAAGAGGGTTGTGGGTTAAATGAAGTCGCACCCTTTTGCATGGGATAGGTGCATTAATCTACTGCCGTGCTTCCCCGAAAATAAGTCATCCCCCGAAAGTAAGACATAGCAGAGGTTTTGTTGATTTCCCTAATATAAGGCACCTCTGAAAGTAAGACATAGTAAAGTTTTCGTTTGAAAGCATGTCCAAACAGAACACACACATGCAGCTGGGATTCTTTTTCTAATACTGCTGTCATCCCCTACCTTCACCGTGCATGGAGACTGTCACCTGTGCCACCGATGTTCCCTTCAGCAGCCATGACTTGTAAATATGCAGGCAATGCATCAAGAGTCCTGTCGCCTGCTGCTATCTCCGTTGTCCCCTACTGCCAGATGGAGAACACAGTCTGCCGTTGTCCCGCCGCCATTATCCTGTACGATGTCCTTGCTGCGTTGTATGAGCGTCCTGTGGTGAGCGTTCTCCTGAAGCAGCCATACAATACGCTCTGTCCCTGCTGACCAATTCTAATGTAATGAGCTCCATCTGGTGGCCGTAAGCTGCAATACCGTCCCTGCTGTACAAGTGGTCCAGGAATTGCTGTGGGCAGGGCTGTATTTATAGGTCATGCTGCCCTAGGCACTAAACCCGAATATGCACCCATTAACCATTTGCATTACCACGCCCTTTTCATATCATGCCACACCCCTTTACAAAAGCCACGCCCACTACAACCATGTAACGGCTCTAGAAGAAAGCTAATTGAAGGGTAGCCAGTGCCCCCTTTAGATGTTAGGTAGTCAGGGCCCGCCTTTAGATGTTATGTAGTCAGGACCCTCCTTTAGATGTTAGCTAGCCAGGGCCCGTCTTTAGATGTTAGCTAGCCAGGGCCCCCGTTAGATGTTAGCTAGCCAGGGCCCTCCTTTAAATGTCAGCTAGCCAGGGCCCGTCTTTACATGATAGCTAGCCAGGGCCCGACTTTAAATGTTAGCTAGCCAGGGCCCTCCTTTAAATGTCAGCTAGCCAGGGTCCTCCTTTAGATGTTAGGTAGCCAGGGTCCTCCTTTAGATGTTAGGTAGCAGGGCCCCCTTTAGATATTAGGTAGCAGGGCCCCCTTTAGATACTAGGTAGCCAGGGCCCCATTTAGATATAAGGTAGCCAGGGCCCCGTTTAGATATTAGGTAGCAAGGACCCCCTTTAAATATTAGGTAGCATGGACCCCCTTTAAGTATTAGGTAGCCAGGGCCCCCTTTAAATATTAGGTAGCCAGGGCCCCCTTTAAATATTAGGTAGCCAGGGCCCCCTTTAGATATTAGGTAGCCAGGACCCCCTTTAAATATTAGGTAGCCAGGGCCCTCCTTTAAATGTTAGCTAGCCAGGGCCTCCTTTAAATGTTAGCTAGCCAGGGCCCCCTTTAGATGTTAGCTAGCCAGGGCCCCCTTTAGATGTTAGCTAGCCAGGGCCCCCTTTAGATGTTAGCTAGCCAGGGCCCCCTTTAGATGTTAGCTAGCCAGGGCCCTCCTTTAAATGTTAGTAGCCAGGGCCCCCCTTTAGATAGTTAGTAGCCAGGGCCCCTTTATATGTTAGCTAGCCAGGGTCCCCCTTTAGATGTTAGCTAGCCAGGGCCCCCTTTAGATGTTAGCTAGCCAGGGCCCCCTTTAGATGTTAGCTAGCCAGGGCCCCCTTTAGATGTTAGCTAGCCAGGGCCCCCTATAGATGTTAGCTAGCCAGGGCCCTCATATAAATGTTAGCTAGCCAGGGCCCTCCTTTAAATGTTAGGTAGCCAGGGCCCTCCTTTAGATGTTAGGTAGCCAGGGCCCGCCTTTAGATGTTAGGTAGCCAGGGCCCGCCTTTAGATGTTAGGTAGCCAGGGCCCGCCTTTAGATGTTAGGTAGCCAGGGCCCCCTTTAGATGTTAGCTAGCCAGGGCCCTCCTTTAAATGTTAGCTAGCCAGGGCCCTCCTTTAAATGTTAGCTAGCCAGGGCCCTCCTTTAGATGTTAGCTAGCCAGGGCCCCCGTTAGATGTTAGCTAGCCAGGGTCCCCCTTTAGATGTTAGCTAGCCAGGGCCCCCTTTAGATGTAAGCTAGCCAGGGCCCCCTCACCATTCTGAATGCCCTCCTCTCTCTCCCTTCCTCTCTGTTTCACTTACCTGTCCTGAAGAGAGGGAGGCCTCGGTCGTCTTCTCTCCGGCGCCGTCCGTGCGCTGCTGAGGAGTGGGATGGGCGCGCTGCTCCTCTCTCTCTTCCCGGCAGCTTCTGCTCTTCAGTGGTGGGCGCAATGATAAAAGTTATTCGGGCCGAACTCCCCCCCCCCGCTGGGAGCTGGGATGTAGGAATTAAAAAAATAAAAACAAAACAAAAAATCCTGCTGCCGTGCCGTCCCCTAGGAGGTGCCGCCCTAAGCACGTGCCCACAGGTGCCTAGGGGGAAATATGGCCCTGGCTGTGGGAGATTGCGGTTGTACCATACAGTCTCCAGGCAGTGTGTGGGAGCCAAGTACTGTACTTTACAGCCCTTTATATTTTGTATAGTATATACAGTATATAATAAATGTTCATTTTTTTTTCCGTTCACCAATAAATGTGAATTCTTCTTCATTAAAAAAATTAAACATCCCCTGAAAATAAGACGTAGCGCCTCTTTGGGAACAAAAATTAAAATTTTCGGGGAAACACGGTATGGAAAGGAAATGTCACCCACATGTTCATGGGTGCACATCATATGGATTGAAGGGAGCCCGGTGATTGGTGCACTATTTTGTTTTTTAACTATGAGCAGCAGACATGGTTGACAGCAGCGAATACGAGCTGATGCCCGAAACGCTGCATTTTAATGAATACTTAAAGTTTTTATACTAAAAAAAAATGTTGGATGTCATGGTGCTGGAATAAAATCTACACATTGGAAGTTGTGCGTCGCTCCGTGGATCATCCATGCATGATTTTCCATTCATCAGTACCTGGAAGGTACAACAAAAGATGAGCAGGGAACCAAAGTGTCACGGACGCCCCTGTGACCACTGTCCCGGGTCGCAGGCGCGCCCGTGCCCCTGCTTCCAGCGGAGCCCCGTCCCGCACGTCGGGCTCGGGGTCCGCTCGTGTCCCGGCCCCTGTCAGCGTTCACTTACCCGGCTGCGCTCCTGCTCTGTCTGGCTCCGTCTCTCGGCACGTGGCTCCGCCCCTAGGAGCGCGCGCGCCGGCAGTTTGAATTTAAAGGGTCATTGCCGGGCACTGCTCCTATTTATGTTCGGCCTCTTCCTGGCGGCCCTCGCCGGGTCCTTAGTATATGTTCCTTAGGAGAAAGCTGTCTATAGAGTTCCTGTTTGCCTTTCCGTGTACCGACCGACTGCCTACGTTTACCGACCACGAACCAGAGCCGCCTGACCTGACCTCCGGCTTGTCTACCGTCTACGAATCTGTGCTGCCGGCCCTGACCACCCGCCTGTCCCCGACTACGAGCCTGCCTGTCGTTCCTGTACCTCGTACCCCTGGCCGCCACCGCAGGCAAGTCCCACCAGTGGAAGTGACCTGGTGGACTCCCGCCGCAGCAAGACCATCCCGCTTTGCGGCGGGCTCTGGTGAATACCGGGACCCACTTAGATTCCACTCCCTGGTGTGGGCTTACGCCATCGCCTGCGGTGGTCCAGTGGATCCACCACCAGACTGTTACAGTAGGATCCGGCCATGGATCCTGCCAAGGTACCGTTACCCAGCCTGGCGGATCTGACGACCGTTGTTGCCCGCCAGTCACAGCAACTCGGTCAACTTACCCAGCTATCCACCATGTTGCAGCAACTCGTTACCGTCCAGCAGCAGCCTTCGCCAGCGGTTGTTCCTGCTCCTACGGTTCCTGCGGTCCTGAGGGGTCCCAAGCTTAGCCTGTCGCTCCCATCTAAGTTTGACGGAGACCCGAACTCTGCAGGGGGTTCATCGCCCAATGCTCTATGCACGTGGAGCTAATGTCTGATCAGTTCCTGTCGGAATGTGCGAAGGTGGCGTTCGTGGTCAGTCTCCTCGCCGGGAAAGCCCTGGCATGGGCTACACCCCTATGGGACAGAAACGACCCAGTGACGCCGGATCTACAGTTGTTCCTCAGTGAGTTCCGCAACGTCTTCGAGGAACCAGCCCGTGCATCCTCCGCTGAGACAGCCCTCCTAAACTTACGCCAGGGGGACCTGTCTGTAGGAGGCTACGCGGTACAATTCCGTACCCTGGCCTCTGAACTGTCATGGAACAAGTCCGCTCTGTGTGCTACCTTCAAGAAAGGGCTCTCAAGCCGAGTTAAGGACGTCTTGGCCGCTAGAGACCTCCCGTCTTCCCTCAGCAACTTGATCCGGTTAGCAACCCGCATTGACGTACGCTTCCTTGAACGGGAGGAAGAACTTCGGCAAGAGCGTCAGTCAGCCCAACCTCGCCTGGCACCGGTGTTCCAGAGGCCTCCTACGCCACAGTCGCCCACACCCACCGACGAGCCCATGCAGATTGATCGGGCTCACCTCTCTGAGCAAGAATTGGCCCAGCGCTGGCAAAAGAACTTGTGCCTCTACTGTGGCAGCCCAGAGCATTTTCGGAGGAATTGTCCCAAGCGTCCTAAGCCTGCGGGAAACTCCTGCACCTAGGATCTGTGGGAGAGGCATTCCTAGGTGCAACCTCCTCCTCTCCACGTCTGTTGATGCCTGTGCAAGTCGTCTCAGAGACTGGTATCACGTTCCAAGTTCCGGCATTTCTGAACTCGGGCTCCGCCGGTAACTTCATACACCAGGCTCTAGTGAAGCAGTATCGGCTTCCAGTGGTACGCCTGGAGAAACCTCTTGTCATCTCATGAGTCAGCGGGGAGCTGCTCAGTGACACCATCATGTTCGTCACCAAGCCACTGTCCCTCCATGTGGGGGCGCTGCATAAAGAAGAAGTCTCCTTCTACGTGCTGCCTCGCTCCTCGTCGGCGATCCTCCTCGGACTCCCATGGCTGCGGCTCCACTCTCCTATCCTGGACTGGTCTACTGGAGAGGTGATTCGTTGGGGTCCCAACAGTCAGGGGCGTTGTTTGGTGGCACCTCGCCCGGTGCTTCCCTGTTCTCGCGCTACCCTTCAGGAGCCGTTGCCCGGGCTGCCACCCGAATATCTGGAGTACGCCAATGTGTTCTCTGAGAGACAAGCTGAGATTCTTCCTCCGCATCGCCCATACGATTGCCCAATCGACTTACTGCCGGGTGCCAGTCCTCCCCGGGGCCGAGTCTACCCACTGTCGGTTCCTGAGACCCAAGCCATGTCCGAGTACATCCAGGAGAATCTCCGGAAGGGGTTCATCCGAAAGTCCTCGTCTCCCGCTGGCGCGGGGTTCTTTTTCGTGAAGAAGAAGGACGGCACCTTGCGGCCCTGCATAGATTACCGGGGATTGAACAAGATCACGGTAAAGAACCGTTATCCATTGCTGCTGATCACAGATCTGTTTGATCGCTTGCAGGGCGCCAAGATTTTGTCCAAGTTGGACCTGAGAGGGGCCTACAACTTGGTCCGAATCCGCAAGGGCGACGAATGGAAGACGGCCTTCAACACCAGGGATGGGCACTTTGAGTACCTGGTGATGCCCTTCGGACTGTGCAACGCTCCCGCCGTCTTTCAGGAGCTAGTGAATGATGTCTTCAGGGACCTCCTCCTCACCTGTGTGGTGGTCTACCTTGATGACATCCTGGTGTTCTCTCCTGACCTCGAGACCCACTGCAGCCATGTTCGTCAAATACTGAGACGTCTCCGGGAGAACCACCTGTATGCCAAGCTAGGGAAGTGCCTCTTCCATCAGACTAGCCTTCCATTTCTAGGGTACATCATCTCTGACCAAGGCCTACAGATGGATCCAGCAAAATTGTCTGCCGTGTTGCAGTGGCTATCCAGCGATTCTTGGGCTTCTGCAACTACTATCGCCAGTTCATCCCCCACTTCTCTACGCTGATGGCTCCGATAGTAGCCCTCACCAAGAAACAAGCTAATCCACGCAGCTGGCCGGTCGAGGCTGAGGAGGCGTTCTCAAAGCTCAAGTCCGCCTTCTCTACGGCCTCTATCCTTGCACGTCCGGATTCCACGAAACCCTTCACACTGGAGGTGGATGCCTCATCTGTAGGAGCCGGAGCAGTTCTTACGCAAAAAGGGCCCACGGGTAAGACTGTAACGTGCGGCTTCTTCTCCAAGACGTTCTCATCGGCCGAGAGGAATTACACGATTGGCGACCGGGAGCTACTAGCCATAAAATTGGCCCTGGAGGAGTGGCGTTATCTGCTGGAGGGCGCCCGTTTTCCCATCCGTATCTACTCGGACCACAAGAACCTCCAATATCTGCAGATGGCTCAGTGACTTCATCCACGCCAGGCTAGGTGGTCGCTCTTCTTCTCCCGTTTCGATTTTCAGATTCACTTCAGGCCAGCCGAGAAGAATGTGAGAGCTGACGCCCTCTCCCGTGCCTCCAACGTGGTGGGGGAGGATACTTCTCCGGAAAACATAATTCCTCCAGAACGTCTCATCTCGGCAGCCCCGGTGGACCTCCGGAAGGTCCCTCCTGGAAGGACTTATGTGCGTCCTGCTCTTCGCAGACGTATCTTAAAATGGGGACATTGCTCATTGGTGGCTGGCCATCCCGGCGCCCGAAGAACCTTCTGCCTCATATCCTGGTTCTATTGGTGGCCAGAGCTGGAAAAGGATGTTAAGGACTTCGTTTCGTCTTGTGACTCCTGTGCCCGCAACAAGACGCCACGTCACAAGCCGGCAGGCCTACTTCAGCCACTTCCCATTCCCACTCAACCCTGGACCAACATTTCGATGGACTTCATAACTGACCTCCCTCCGTCGTCTGGCAACACCATTATTTGGGTGATTACGGATCGCTTTTCCAAAATGGCGCATTTCGTCCCGTTGCCAGGGCTGTCATCTGCCTCCAACCTGGCTGAACTATTCTTCCTATATGTGTTTCGTCTGCATGGACTCCCTCAGCAAATTGTCTCGGACCGGGGAGTCCAATTTGTCTCCAGGTTTTGGCGAGCCCTGTGCAACCAACTTCAGGTGAAGCTCGACTTCTCTTCGGCCTACCATCCGCAGACGAACGGCCAGGTGGAGAGGGTCAACCAAGTCTTGGGATGTTACCTTCGCCATTTTGTCTCGGCACGCAAGACGATTGGTCCAATTTACTGCCGTGGGCGGAGTTCTCCTACAACTCTCTTGAGTCTGAATCCACGGGGTCCTCCCCCTTCTACATCGTGTATGGCCTGCATCCCCGCCCTCCTCTCCCTCTGGCAACCTCCTCCGAGGTCCCGGCGGCAGACGCACTGGCCCAAGATATGAAGGTCATCTGGTCCCAGACCCGCCAGTCACTGCTCCGCGCTTCCGAGCGCATGAAGACTCAAGCGGACAGAAGAATTCCCCCTCCAGTCTTCTCCCCAGGTGACAAGGTGTGGCTCTCGTCTCGTTATGTCCGCCTAAAGATGCCTTCTCACAAACTGGGACCCCGTTTCCTGGGTCCCTTTGAGGTCATCAGCCGCATCAACCCGGTGTCATACAAACTCCGGCTCCCTCCTACGATGAGAATCCCCAATTCATTTCATGTCTCCTTATTGAAACCCCTGGTCCTTAATCATTTTTCCCAGAAGGCTGTTCCTCCTCCGTCTGTGGCTGATGCGCCCAATGTCTTCGAGGTCAAGGATATTCTGGGCATGAGGAGAACTAGGGGAAAGCGATACTTCCTGGTGGACTGGAAGGGGTTCGGTCCCGAAGAGAGGTCTTGGGAGCCGGAGGAGAATATCCTAAACCGCAGCCTCATCCAGAAATTTCTTCAGTCCAGTAAGAGAAGGGGGCCCAAGGGGAGGGGGTACTGTCACGGACGCCCCTGCGACCACTGTCCCGGGTCGCAGGCGCGCCCGTGCCCCTGCTTCCAGCGGAGCCCCGTCCCGCACGTCGGGCTCGGGGTCTGCTGTTGTCCCGACCCCTGTCAGCGTTCACTTACCCGACCGCGCTCCTGCTCTGTCTGGCTCCGTCTCCCGGCACGTGGCTCCGCCCCTAGGGGCGCGCGCGCCGGCAGTTTGAATTTAAAGGGGCAGTGCGCCGGTAATTGGTCATTGCCGGGCACTGCTCCTATTTAAGTCCGGCCTCTTCCTGGCGGCCCTCGCCGGATCCTTAGTGTATGTTCCTTAGGAGAAAGCTGTCTATAGAGTTCCTGTTTGCCTTTCCGTGTACCGACCGACTGCCTACGTTTACCGACCACGAACCAGAGCCGCCTGTCCTGACCTCCTGCGTGTCTACCGTCTACGAATCTGTGCCGCCTGCCCTGACCACCTGCCTGTCCCCGACTACGAGCCTGCCTGTCGTTCCTGTACCTCGTACCCTTGGCCGCCACCGCAGGCAAGCCCCGCCAGTGGAAGTGACCTGGTGGACTCCCGCCGCAGCAAGACCATCCCGCTTTGCGGCGGGCTCTGGTGAATACCGGGACCCACTTAGATTCCACTCCCTGGTGTGGGCTTACGCCATCGCCTGTGGTGGTCCAGTGGATCCACCACCAGACTGTTACACAACGTATGTATGTATGTATGTGTGTGTATTATATATTATATATATAAAATATATATATATATATATATATATATATATATAATATAGGTATATTATATATATATTGTATATAAAACCACAAGGGGCCGTAGTGGACGGTCGATATGTCTCACGAGATGTCTGGTCTCGGTGTGGTAAAAAGCCATATAGTACTGGTGTCAGCGGCAGTAGGCCACTGACACACGTTTCATATACGTTTAGTATAACTGCTATGCAGTTAATCGGGTAGGCTTTTTACTGGAGTAGCCAAAAGAGCGGGGTGGGTTGGCTACTCCCATGTCCAGGTCCAGGCCTTGGTTTTGTTTCAGACGTATATCAACCTGGCAAGTCAGGTGAGCAAGGGGTGTGTCTGTCAGAAGGAGTCTGACAGTGTGAGAGTCAGACAGAGTGTCTACAGCAGGCTGCCTGCAAATCCCCTTGAGACTGGATCCTGCTAAAAGAACCAGAGACTGTGAGTTTTACACGGACAGTGTGCTGTTTTGTTTTGCGCTGAAGGCCAGCTACGTTGTTTTCCTTTTGTGTGTACCTTTCTGGCAATAAACGCCATTCTAAAGGAAGTCGCAGACTGTGTTTCTCTGTACCACCTTTGAGCTGATTCCCTACAAGTGGTGGAGGATGCGAATGGCATAAACCTATGTCCTGGGTTAAGGCTGCAGCACAGAGCCAAGCGACAGCACTCTATGGAGGACTCAACACCTGGTGCAGCAAATCTGCAGCAGCAACAGGCTACAGCTCACAGCAGACAGCTCACATGGAAGCCCTGAAGGCCCAGCAACAGGCCTCAGAGCAGCAGCAGGCAGTGCACAGGGAAGCCATTCAGGCTCAGCAACAGCGCAGCAGCAGACAGCTCACATGGAAGCCCTGAAGGCCCAGCAACAGGCCTCAGAGCAGCAGCAAGCAGCGCACAGGGAAGCCACAGCGCAGCAGCAGAGGATCCATAGTGAAGCCATGCAGGCTCAGCAGGCGACGAATCAGCTACTAATGCAGCAGATGTCCGTTTTGACGGAGGCCGTTCGAGTGCGGGAAACGCCAGCTCCGCAAGCCCGTCATGGCGGTCATCAGGCCAGGAGGACTGTACGGGAGGCCCTCCAGAAGATGACCTTGGAGGACGACGTTGAAGCTTTTCTCACCGTGTTTGAACGCGTTGCAGACCGCGAGGAGCTACCACCGGAGCAGTGGGCTGAGGTTCTGGCCCCCTATCTTACTGGGGATCCCCAAAAGGCGTATTATGACCTTGCCTTGCAGGATGCTAAAGAATACCCCACGTTAAAGCCGAGATCCTGGCTCGCCTTGGCGTTACGCTAGCGGTGCGGGCCCAGAGGGTACATCTTTGGGGCGTACAGTGTGGGAAACCTCCGAGACCCTCAGCTTTTTGACCTGTTACATCTGGTCCAGAAATGGTTGCAGCCGGAGGTATGCTCCCCCGCGCAAATGGTGAAGTGGGTGGTCATGGACCGATTCATGCACTCTCTCCCCCGCCCCATACAGTGCTGGGTGGCGCAGGGGGACCCCCAAACAGCAGACGATCTGGTGGGACTGGTGGAAAGGTTCCACGCCATGGAGAAATCCCTGGGTTTCTAGAGAACCTGAAATACCCATACTCGGAGGCCCTCCGAGAGGTGGACCCTTGGAAGATGAGACCCAAAACCCTCCGAGACGGAGGGGCCAAGCCCAGGGGCAGGCCTGACCCCACTGCGAGGAGGGTGTCCAGGGATATCATTTGCTGGCGATGTCAGGCACCAGGTCACATGGTAGCCCAGTGTCCCCTCACCACGAGCCCATGGACTGCTCTGCGGCGCGGCGCCGGTCCCTATTTGCGCAACCTGTTTGCAGCGCTGTACCCAACAAGGAGGAGAAACCCCAGAGGTGCACCCTGACTTTGAATGGGACCCTAGTTTCGGGACTTTTGGACTCAGGGAGCCTAGTCACCCTAATTGCAGCCACTCTGCCCCATGAACTGGTCCCAGGGAAAACCCTAGGGGTTACATGTATTCATGGGGACACCAAGGTGTACCCAGTGGCCCAGGTTAATCTGGAGATGGAATGGGGTTTACCTTTTTCTCAAAGTGTTGGGGTGGTGGAAAATTTGATGCATGAGGTCATTGTGGGCCGTGATTGCCCTTGGTTCTGGGATCTGTGGGGGAAAACCAGGATTGCCAGTCATCCAGGGGAACCGGAGGTAATCCCTGAGTTTCCGCTATCAGTCATGGTAGGGGACAATGGGGAGGAGGCTCACGTGGAGGAAATGGTTCCCCAGTTAGATGTGTCTAGGGGCAATTTTGGTACAGCTCAGCTCCAGGATCTGACCTTGAAAGAGGCCATGGGGGGCGTGACAGTCCTCAATGGGGTACCCCAGGAACCAGGGGCCGAAAACCGGTTCCCACACTTTGCCTTAAATCAGGATCTACTATACCGGGTGACCAAAATAAGGGATGAGGTGGTGGAACAGTTACTAGTTCCGGGGCCATATAGGCGGATGGTCATGGACTTGGCCCACTCCCATGTGTTAGGGGGTCACCTAGGGGTTGCCAAGACCCTGGAGAGAGTCCTGCAACGTTTTTATTGGCCTGGATGCTACCGAGAGATCAGGGACTTCTGCCAATCCTGTCCTGTGTGTCAGGTGAGTTCCCCAGTAGCCCACTTCCGTAGTCCCCTTGTCCCCCTACCAATTATTGAGGTCCCCTTTGACATGATAGCAATGGATCTGGTGGGGCCATTGGTAAAATCAGCTCGGGGGCACCAATACATTTTGGTCATTGTGGATTATGCCACCCGATACCCGGAAGCCATCCCTCTACGAAAGCCTTCATCTAAGGTGATAGCAAGGGAGCTGTTCTATGTTTTCTCCCGAACGGGGATTCCCAAGAAGATCTTAACAGATCAAGGAACCCCGTTCATGTCCAAAGTGATGAGTGAACTGTGCAAGGTTCTAAAAGTCACCCAGTTACGCACGTCGGTCTACCACCCTCAGACGGACGGCCTGGTGGAACGATTTAATAAGACCTTGAAGTCCATGCTAAAAAAAGTGGTAGAGAGGGATGGACGGGATTGGGACTGCCTATTACCTTATTTGTTATTCTCGATTAGGGAAGTGCCCCAATCCTCTACAGGGTTCTCACCGTTTGAACTTTTGTATGGCAGGCACCCTAGGGGACTGTTGGATGTGGCGAAGGAAACCTTGGGAGAGTGAGGTGACCCCTCATAAGAGTGTGGTGGAACATGTAGCCCAGATGCAGGAGAGAATGGCCTGGGTGATGCCTATTGTAAAGGAGCACCTTCTGCAGGCACAGGACGCCCAGTCCAGGGTATATAATAGGTCTGCCCAGCCAAGACAGTTCAATCCAGGAGACCGGGTGTTAGTGTTAATCCCCACTGTTGAGAGTAAGTTCTTGGCCAAGTGGCAGGGGCCCTACGAGATCGTTGAAAAGGTGGGAGAGGTTAATTATAGGGTGCATCAGCCAGGAAGGAGAAAACCCTATCAGGTGTACCATGTCAACCTGCTAAAACACTGGAGAGAAAGGGAACCCCCTGAGTCTCCTTGCCTTACCGGTCAACCCACGTCTGAAGTAGGGGCAGTGAGGGTGTCAGAGACCCTGTCCCCCTCCCAGAAGCAAGAATGCAGGGAGTTGCTCCAACAGAACAAAGATCTGTTCACTGAGACCCCGGGCCTTACTAATGTGATACACCATGAAATCCTCACAGACCCCCAGGTCCGAGTGAACCTAAGGCCATATAGGATTCCTGAAGCCCGAAGAGAAGTTGTGGCAAGGGAGGTTCAACGGATGTTAGAACTGGGAGTAATTGAGAGGTCCAAAAGTGGATGGTCTAGCCCCATTGTACTAGTGCCAAAGCCAAATGGTGAGTGGAGATTCTGCAATGACTATCGTCGCTTAAATGAGGTATCTAAGGTGGATGCCTACCCCATGCCCAGGGTAGATGAGTTGATTGAGCAGTTGGGACCAGCTAGATACATCACCACCTTAGACCTCACGAAAGGGTACTGGCAGATCCCATTGGCGAAAGAGGCTAGGGAGAAAACCGCTTTCTCCACACCTGACGGGTCCTTTCAATATGTCCGGATGCCATTTGGGTTACAGGGGGCCCCGGCCACTTTCCAGAGGGCTATGGACCAAGTTCTACATCCTCATAGAAAATATGCCGCTGCCTACTTAGATGACATCGTCATTTTTAGCCATGACTGGGAGAGTCATCTAAGAAAAGTCCAGGCTGTTCTGGATGCCTTGAGAAGCGCTGGGTTTAAGATTAACCCAAGTAAATGTGCCCTGGGAATGGAGGAGACGAAATACTTGGGCTACATTGTCGGAAGGGGGAAGATTAAACCTCAGATGAATAAGGTTGAGGCTATCCAGAAATGGCCCCGCCCCCTCTCCAAGAAAAAAGGTCAGGGCATTTCTTGGCATAGTCGGCTATTATAGGCGGTTTATCCCGAGGTTCACCGAGATAGCCGTCCCTTTGACAGAGTTGACGAAGGGGAAACATCTGCCATGATTAAGTGGTCTCCCGAAGCAGAGGGGCTTTTCAGGAGCTGAAACAGGCTCTATGCCGACAACCCGTGTTTAGTAGCCCCGGACTTCTCCCGGGAGTTTGTGGTTCAGACAGACGCATCGGATGTGGGGCTGGGAGCAGTTTTTTCCCAGGTGATAAATGGGGAGGAGCACCCAGTAATGTACCTCAGTAGGAAACTCTCCCCAGCGGAAAGAAATTATGCCATTGTGGAAAAAGAGGGTTTGGCCATAAAGTGGGCACTAGACTCCCTTCAGTACTACCTGCTAGGTAGGAAGTTCAAGCTGGTGTCCGACCATGCCCCACTAAAATGGATGCGGGAGAAAAAGGGGAACAATTCGCGGGTCACCCGCTGGTTTCTGGCATTACAAGATTTCTTGTTTTCTGTAGAGCATAGGCCGGGCAAGTTACAGGGAAATGCGGATGCCTTGTCAAGGGTCTATAGTTTGGTGGCGGAAGTTGCCCAAAACCCCGGTTTTAGGCAGAGGGGGGGGGGTATGTAATAAACCACAAGGGGCCGTAGTGGACGGTCGATATGTCTCACCGAGATGTCTGGTCTCGGTGTGGTAAAAAGCCATATAGTACTGGTGTCAGCGGCAGTAGGCCACTGACACACGTTTCATATACGTTTAGTATAACTGCTATGCAGTTAATCGGGTAGGCTTTTTACTGGAGTAGCCAAAAGAGCGGGGTGGGTTGGCTACTCCCATGTCCAGGTCCAGGCCTTGGTTTTGTTTCAGACGTATATCAACCTGGCAAGTCAGGTGAGCAAGGGGTGTGTCTGTCAGAAGGAGTCTGACAGTGTGAGAGTCAGACAGAGTGTCTACAGCAGGCTGCCTGCAAATCCCCTTGAGACTGGATCCTGCTAAAAGAACCAGAGACTGTGAGTTTTACACGGACAGTGTGCTGTTTTGTTTTGCGCTGAAGGCCAGCTACGTTGTTTTCCTTTTGTGTGTACCTTTCTGGCAATAAACGCCATTCTAAAGGAAGTCGCAGACTGCGTTTCTCTGTACCACCTTTGAGCTGATTCCCTACAATATATATATATACACACACCGTATTTTTCGGACTATTAGACTCACTTTTTTCCCCCCAAATTTGGGAGGAAAATGGTGTTACGTCTTAAAGTCCGAAAAATATAGTAGGTGCGTCTTATGATCCGGTGCGTCTTAAAGTCTAAAAAATACAGTACTTGAACAAACTCCTGTACCCGTGCCAAAAATACCCAAGTGGCCTCAAACCCCTCCGAAGTGCACACAGGCGGATGCCTGCAGCATGACATGAGCACCCTTCAGGGGGCCTTCCAACCCTTCCCAAGCACCCAGAAGACCCCTGGCCTCAAGCAGACTAAGTGGTGTGCTAGAGTACCGTATTTTTCGGACTATAAGACACACATTTTCCTCCCAAATTTGGGGGGAAAATGGTGGTATGTCTTAAAGTCTGAAAAATACGGTAGGTGCGTCTTATGGACCAGTGCATCTTAAAGTCCGAAAAATACGATAGGTGCGTCTTATGGTCCGGTGCGTCTTAAGGTCCGAAAAATACGGTTGTTGAGTCTTATGGTCCGGTGAGTCTTAAGGTCCGAAAAATGATATATATATATATATATATATATATATATATATACACAAATACATGTTCCGATTTCCTTTTTCTCAGCTTCTCTGTCTCCCAGAGATGACATCGCTCATGATTCATGTATTATGGGGGCCAGATGAGCGCTGTTCTTGCAGATCAGAACTGCGGGCAAATACATCAAAATCCATTTGCAAGTTGACAAGCTCAATAATCACTGAATACAACGACGGTTCCAATTTAACCCACTAGAAATTGCAGTCACTGAAAACGATAGCGTTAAAAGTTCTAAATTTTAATTCGAACTTCTGTGTATTTTTCGAAGCCTCATTAATCAATTTTTTTTAAGAAGTTTGAATTAAAATTTAGAACTTTTAACTCTATAATTTTCAGCGATTGCAATTTCACAAGCTTCTGTTACCTCCGCTCATTACCCACCAGGTGATGGCGCCACAGACTCTGCAGCAGAATCATTCATGTTTACCTTCGGCGTTAAACATTTCCAGAGTCCGAGGAACGTAGTTCTGTTTACTTAAAGCAATGGGGTCAGAGCGACCCGACGTCATAGAGGAAAGTCCGCTCCGATATTGGTTTAGTTTGTTTGTTCTAAGGTAAAGAAACATTGCAGCACTGCTGATCTGATTTATCATTTCACTAGGCATTAGTTTATAGTTTGATTTTTTTTCTGTATCACATAAGAGTGTGAATATACAGATGTATACATGTGTGCGAGTGTGTATATGGAAAATAATGGCTGCCACACAAAATATTCACACGTTGGGCACAATTTGTCTATTGTCACTGTACTCACTCTTGCTGTCACTAAGCGGGTGTACTCACTTTTGTTGTCACTTAGGTGGTGAACTCACTTTTGCTGTCAGTTAAGGGGTGTACTCACTTTTTGCTGTCACTTAGGGGGGTGTACTCACTTTTGCTGTCACTTAGGGGGGTGTACTCACCTTTGCTGTCACTTAGGGGGGTGTACTCGCTTTTGCTGTCACTTAGGGGTGTACTCACTTTTTGCTGTCAGTTGGGGGGTGTACTCACTTTTGCTGTCACTTAGGGTTGTCCTCACTTTTGCTGTCACTTAGGGGTGTACTGACTTTTGCTGTCACTTAGGGGTGTACTCACTTTTGCTGTCACTTAGGGGTGTACTCACTTTTGCTGTCACTTAGGGGTGTACTCACTTTTGTGGTCACTCAGGGGGTATCGGTCCTTGTGTTGTCAGTTATGGGGTGTACTCACTTTTGCTGACACTTAGGGGGGGTGTACTCACTTTTTGCTGTCACTTAGGGGGGTGTACTCACTTTTGCTGTCACTTAGGGGGGTGTACTCACCTTTGCTGTCACTTAGGGGGTGTACTCACTTTGCTGTCACTTAGGGGTGTACTCACTTTTTGCTGTCAGTTGGGGGGTGTACTCGCTTTTGCTGTCACTTAGGGGGGTGTACTCGCTTTTGCTGTACTCACTTTTGCTGTCACATAGGGGTGAACTCACTTTTGCTGTCAGTTAAGGGGTGCACTCACCTTTTGCTGTCACTTAGGGGGGTGTACTCACCTATGCTGTCACTTAGGGGTGTACTCACCTTTGCTGTCAGTTGGGGGGTGTACTCGCTTTTGCTGTCACTTAGGGGGGTGTACTCGCTTTTGCTGTCACTTAGGGGTGTACTTACTTTTGCTGTCACTTAGGGGGTGTACTTACTTTTGCTGTCACTTAGGGGTGTACTCATTTTTGCTGTCACTTAGGGGTGTTCTCACTTTTGCTATCACTTAGGAGGTGTACTCACTCTTGATGTCACTAAGGGGGTGTACTCACTTTTGCTGTCACTTAAGGGGCGTACTCACCTTTTACTGTCACTTAGGAGGTATACTCACTTTTGCTGTCACTTAGGAGTGTACTCACTTTTGCTGTCACTTAGGGGTGTACTCACTTTTGTTGTCACTCAGAGATGTCCTCATTTTTGTTGCCATCGGTTTAGACATTGATGTCTGTGTTATTTTGAGGGCACCACATTTCCCCTGTGATACAAGCCGTGCACTGACTACTTTACATTATATCTAAGTTACATCCAATAAAGGGCGCTTAAGCTTCTCAGCTCCTTTCCCATAATGCCGTGTGATATTCAGATGCTTAGTAGAGGGCAAAAAGGCAATTCAAAACTATACACACCGTATGGTGCCCTCCCCAAGGAGAGATGTACTCCTTTCTAAGCCACTTATTGCCTCCCACCCAAACAGCCAGTATCTGCACTGATGAGGGACAAACATCCCGAAACAGCTGTATGCAGATGAGTGATACTGGCTTGGCTAATATCCATTTTGCCTTCTCAAGACTCAGTGGGTCAAAAGCAAACTGAGGATTTGTTACATCCAACAGAGGGCGCTTGAGCTTCTCAGCTCCTTTCCCATAATGCCTTGTGATATTTTATCTAAGTGTCAGATCTTCAGTGTCCCATAATAAGATAGGATACAATATTTACAAAAATGTGAGGGGTGTACTGACTTCTGGGAGATAGTTTAGTACGATCCCTGTCTTCTTGGTTGCTGTATATAACGTACTCTCGGTGTATATTAGCAAGCAGATTTCAGGCTTCCTGCTTCTTGGGTCCCTGCAGTCGTGACTGTGGAAGCTGCTGGGTCTTATCAGCTCTGCAGTGACTCCAGGGGGTGTATTTTCCCTGTAATTGGGGCTAATATATCAATCCCAATAACAGGGTGAATAGACAAAATAAAGTTTTGTAAAACTTCCCCCTAAAAGGTCTTTTTCTGACCATAAGCGGGGGGGGGGGGGGCACAATATGTAGAATAAATAAAATCACAAAAAAACCAAAACTTTTAGCCCTGAAATCAGAATAAACCTTCCCTGTTTGCCAAATGCCAGAATAATGTGAGAGAGAGAATTTTGAAGAAATTGTTATTACTTTCTGCAAAGTCAGCAGTTTCCATACACTGGGATGACTCCGCCTTTATACAATTTGGGACCGCCCATATGATGATGTCGGGTCTTTTGAAGCTTCTGAAGTTTATTGGTAACATTTGAGTTAATTACAGACACACCTGTGGATGTATTTTAATCCCCACCAGAAACACACCGCTGCTGTGTGTAACATCATGGGAAAGTCTAAAGAAATCAGCCAAGATATCAGGAAGAGAATTGTGGACTTGCACAAGTCTGAATCATCGTTGGGGGCAATTTCCAGATACCTGAAAGGCTTCGCTCATCAGTACAAACAATTATGGGAATGTCCAGCCATCATACCGCTCAGGAAGGAGACGGGTTCTGTGTCATAGAGATGAACATGCTTTGGTCCGACATGTGCAGAACAACCCAAGAACAAAAGCAAAAGACCTTGTGAAGAGATATAAATATATATATATAACTGTTGTTGGTGGGAACAAAGGTTATATATGTGTGATCCTTTGTTGTCTCTATTTTAATGTATTAATCAGTATAATACCTCACATGTCATATATATAATAAAATTTTATATATATATATATAATATATAATATATAATATATATATATATATTTAAAATATATTGCACGTAAAAGCTGCCTGTATAACCATAAAACCTTTTATGCGTTAGCAATGGGCCGCATATATAATCTGTTTGTAAAGGATAACTGTTATGAATGTAATTATGTGTAATGTATATTCCCACCCACAAGTTGGCGTCTGTGTTCAGACACACGGGTGATATGCCAAAATGGCTGCTCACCTTAGATGTTTTTCTTCTCTCTAACAAAGAGAAAAGGGGGGTTTAAATTTTAAAATGTAGATAAGAGCAAACCAATTAAGAGGGTAGATGTAATGTCACATGTTTTTTTAAGGAATGTGCAAACCCCCGAACCTGTTAAAAAATTGACTCTGTAATATAAGTTAGAGAACTTTTTGTCTGGGGAAAGTGTCAGGCTGGGTTTTTTCTGGCACGTTGGGCCCAAACCCAAAATAAATAAAGATTTGGTCCCCTGCCGGAAAGTAAGCCCTTTTGTGGTTCCAATAACAACCATACTCCCTTAGAGCCTGCATAATTTTTTTTTATATATATATATATATATATAAAATAAAATAAAAATATATATATATTTTATATATACAGTATATTTTATTGCATGGAGGCTCCAGGAGTCATTGTGGACTACAGATACGAGTCACCCAGATGTCTGATCTGGGTGAAGTAAGAGCCAGCAGTTTTATGACGGTAATCCTAGGGTGCGGTCACCTTGCTAGTTTTAGTATGGCTGCTGGTATAAGTCAATCCGGGCCGGTTTTTTACTGGAGCAGTCTAAGTGCTGGGAGGGTGACTGCTCCCAAGTATTCAGGTCAGGTTTACCCGGCCTACTTTTAAGCCTGGTCAGTCAGGTGGACAGCGGGGTGTGGATCGCTGCCAGGAGTTGGTTGGAATAATCGAGCTGAGAAATAAGAGCCACCCTTCTTTATAACGGTAACCCTAGCCAACTCTGATGTCTACAGCGACGCCTAAAGTCGACGGGCGGTCGTTAAGGGGTCAAAGCCAAAACCCAAAACTGTCTGAAAATCCGATTGAAAACCAGTGCAGTGTAGACGGACCCTTAGAGAGGGAATTCTCTGCATGTTTAGTGAGTGGCTCGACAGCCCAGGATTCATGTTGTAGTGTTTTGCATTACTATCATTCACAGACTGTGGATATTTTCCGTTGTGGCTGAAGACAAGTCATCTGTTTTTTGTATCCTTAGCTTATACAGTATTCCGCAGTTTTCAATTGCAGAAAGGTTTATACCTGTCCCCCAAAGCTCTACCACACACTAAGACTCACCATCAGCTGTATCACAAAAGTTAGCTTTTGCAGTAAATTAACTATACCTCTGTAAGCCTGTAAGGTGATGTTCACATCGTGGATAGCAGAGCATTCTTTTGCGCTCTGCTATACCACGGGTGCTTTAGAAGTACACACTAGCCTGCACGTACTTCTAAAGCGCCAACTGCCGTTCCCCATGTCACTTTCTTCCACTGTGCAGTACGCGTTGGGGAAAACAGCAGGTAATCATAGCCCTCAATGAGAACTATGAATTACCGTAGTTTTACCGTAGTTGGGTCGTAAATTGAGCACATCCCAAAAAGGCACTGTGTGAACATACCTTTAGGGTAAGTTTACATGGGGGAGGAGGGGTGTACTGTAAAATTTGTTGCATATGTGTTTGAACCCGACCATCTGATTCCCTTGGCTCCCGGCGACCGACCCCTGATCCCCTTGGTCCTCAGCTGAACCACCATTGATTCCTGGCTCCTCGGGCTGAACCCGACTATCTGATCCCCTTGGCTCCTCCGGGCTGAACCTGACCATCTGATACCCTTGGCTCCTCCAGACTGAACCCGACCATCTATTCCTTGGCTCCCGGGCTGACTGACCATCTGATTCCTTGGCTCCTCGGGCGAACCCACCATCGTTTCCCTTGCTCCACCGGCTAAACCCGACCATATGATTCCCTTGGCTCCTGCGGGAACCCGCATCTGATTCCCATGGTTCCTCCTGGCTGAACCCGACCATCTGATTCCCTTGGCTCCTCCGGGCTGAACCCGACCATCTGATTCCCTTGGCTCCTCCGGGCTGAACCCGACCATCTGATTCCCTTGGCTCGTCCGGGCTGAACCCGACCATCTGATTCCCTTGGCTCGTACGGGCTGAACCCGACCATCATATTCCCATGGCTCGTCCGGGCTGAACCCGACCATCTGATTCCTTGGCCCCTCCGGGCTGAACCCGACCATCTGATTCCCTTGGCTCCTCTGGGCTGAACCCGACCATCTGATTCCCTTGGCTCCTCCGGGCTGAACCCGACCATCTGATTCCCTTGGCTCCTCCGGGCTGAACCCGACCATCTGATTCCCTTGGCCCCTCCAGGCTGAACCCGACCATCTGATTCCCTTGGCCCCTCCGGGCTGACCACCCTGTTCCCTTGGCCCCTCCAGGCTGAACCCGACCCTCTGATTCTCTTAGTTCCTCCAGGCTGAACCCAACCATCTGATTCTCTTAGTTCCTCCAGGCTGAACTCGACCATCTGATTCCCTTGGCTCCTCCAGGCTGAACCCAACCATCTGATTCCCTTGGCTCCTCCGGGCTGAACCCGACCATCTGATTCCCTTGGCCCCTCCGGGCTGAACCCGACCATCTGATCCCCTTGGCTCCTCCGGCCCTCTCCTCCTCGGTATAACCGGGCGACTCACCATTCTCATTGCTCCTATATTAACATTACTATGGATGCATTGGTTCCCATGATACATAACTGACCATGCTGGGGGCTGAGCTGCAGATTTTCTGCTGCTCAGTTCATCACTTGGAAGCTCCTGAAGCTCTTACACAGGACGCTGGATTCCTCCTATTATGGATTTTCTCTTCTATCATTGACTTGTAAGATAATAAAGATGATAGAAATCTAGAGAAGTTTACCTCTCCGGTCACCAGGTGGAGGATCTCCAAGGTGAGGTCTAATATTCTTCTGCTGATCTCATTCCTGTCCGTGTCCATCCTTGGTGGGTCATTCAGGAGAAGGAGCGCTGTGTATGAGAATAGGAGAAAACTGGATGAACTGGAAGGTTCTAGTACTGCAGGTGCCTTTATGGAGAAAGGAGGGCCCCAAATCCTACAGGGGCCACATCATGTGTGACATAGAGAAACTCTGGGGGCAGAGGAGAAGCAGCTTCTCAGAGCCGTCACCACATGGATACAGGGTGTTCCCAACACATCCACAGGATATTCCATAATGTCTGAGAGATGAGGGCCCCACCAGGGGTGGAATTGTGGCCCTAGGGGGCCTGGGCTGAGCCCCATCTGATCAAAGGCCCCATAGCAACTGTTACTATGTCTGCTACCAAACCGCCGTTGCATCTGAACGCCAGGGCCCTCTGTCCCGAGCATTCAGAGGCAGGAGTCAGACTGCTCGGTCATTACAGAGCAGAGTGCCACCACTAACCCGCACGGTAAGCTTAAGGCCTTAGGCCTACCAGGCGCCATCCCACAGACTGGCCAGGCACTCCTAACATCTGGGGATCCTGGAGACAGGTGAGTAAGTTATTTCTTTTTTTTCTCACCTGTGCAGCCTAAACTCTGCCTGCCTAACTATATGGGCCCAATACCCTACCTGCCTACCTATATGGGCCCTATACCCTACCTGCCTACCTATATGGGCCCTATACCCTACCTGCCTACCTATATGGGCCCTATACCCTACCTGCCCACCTATATGAGCGCTATATCCTCCTGTCTACCAATATAAGGCCCTACACCCACCCTGCCTGTAAGGGCCCCTATACCTGCCTGCATATATGGGCCCTATACCCAGCTTGCCCACCTATATAGCCCTATACCCTGCCTGCCTACCTACGTGCACAGGCTATTTAATCAGATCAGGATTACAGCTTGAACCTTCTAACCCTGAAACGTGGAGGTCTGAACAGACACCAAGGGAGGTAGCATGTAGCGTAGGTTCCACCTGAATTGGGGTCACCTTGCCGTGGTAGGTGGGCATTTACAGTTCTGATCAAAAATGCACTAAGAACCTCAAATTTTTTCATATATTCAATAATAGCAGAAATGCTCTCCCAAAAATTCTAATGTCCTCTTTGACCGTTTTGGTGTCTATCGAGTGCTGCTGCTATTGTGCTGTGTTTGCATACCTATATGGGCCCCTATAGCCTACCTAAACCCTTTCTGCCTACCTATATGGGCCCTATACCCTGCCTGCCTGCCTATAACGGCCCAATATAACCTGCCTGCCTACCTACTTATGTGGGCACCTATACCCTACCTGCCTACCTATATGGCCCTGCCTGCCTATAAGGGACCCTATGCCCTAGATATATGGGCCCTATATCCTGCCTGCCTATATGGGCCCCTATAGCATACATAAACCCTGCCTACCTATATGGACCCCTTTAGCCTACTTAAAACCTGCCTACCTCTATGGGGCCCCACTTACAGCCTACCTATCTACCTATGTGGGTCCCACCTATAGTCTACCTATGTGGGTCCCACCTATAGCCTATTTACCTAGCTACCTGGGGCCCACCTAGAGCTTGCCTACCTACCTATGTGGGGGCCAACCTATAGCCTAGCTATCTGGGGGCTATCTACAGCCTACCTACCTGCTACCTGGGGGCTGCCTACCTAACTATGGCTTAACTACTGCCTATCTAGAACCAATCTATGTACCTACCTGGGGCTTATGTACAGCTATGGCCTGTACCCCTCAGAATCCTGTTACCAGGTAGGCAGACCCGCATTAGATAGGTTGGTAGACCCTAGGTAGGTAGACTCCTACCTACCTACCTAGGGTCTACCAACCTATCTAATGCGGGTCTGCCTACCTGGTAACATGATTCTGAGGGGTACAGGCCATAGCTGTAACACAAATTCCAGGGGTGAATCCTCTATTCCACCCCTCTAGGAGACTGAACCTCAAAATGATGGCCTGTACCCCCCTACCACCCCTGGGAAGTTTGTACAGAGGTGGGGACAGTGAGGGAGATGCTGGAAAAGTTTCTAAAATATTTGTGTCTAAATCTGCAGGGACGAGTGGTGTCAGGGAGAAGTCATCATTTCGGTCTGGACTGGATGCAAAACAAAAAGGAAAGTCAACGACTCATCAGAGAAACGTCACCTGAGTTACAAGATGTAACAGCACTGTGATCACTCATGTCTGCAGAGTCTGTGTACACTGGTACCTACCACTATATGGTCACTGTATGGAGGTAATATACAGTCTGCAGACCCTGCATACAATGCTATCTACCACTATATGATCACTGTATGGAGGTAATATACAGTCTGCAGAGCCTGTGTACACTAGTGTCTACCACTATATGGTCACTGTAAGGAGGCAATATACAGTCTGCAGAGCCTGTGTACACTGGTGTCTACCACTATATGGTCACTGTAGAGAGGTAATATGCAGTCTGCAGATCCTGTATACACTGGTGTCTACCACCATATGGTCACTGTATGGAGGTAATATACAGTCTGCCGATCCTGTATACACTGGTATCTACCACTATATGGAGGTAATATACAGTCTGCAGAGCCTGTGTACACTGGTACTTACCAATATATGGTCACTGTATGGAGGTAGTGTACAGTCTGCAGAGCCTGTATACACTGCTATCTACCACTATATGGTCACTGTATGGAGGTAATATACAGTCTGCAGAGCCTGTATACACTGATATCTACCACTATATGGTCACTGTATGGAGGTAATATACAGTCTGCAGGCCCTGCATACACTGCTATCTACCACTATATGGCAGTAATGTAGGTCTTTGTACACTGATCTTTATTCAGTAATAGTACAAGGGTATAATTCAGTCACTATGTGGTGGTAATTTGGGGTCATGTTCACATGGTATAATCTGGTTCCTATATAGCAGCATTATTGGTAATGTTTGTTAAAGTTGGACTGGATATTGTGGGATTTGTTTGGCAGCAGTATGACGGAGATATGTATTGTAAGGTAATCCTAGTACTATCTAGTAACTGCATGACTTAAGAGGTCCTGGTAAATGTTTGTGGATGTGGGGACCCATCCAAAATTTTGCTATGGAGCCCAGGCTTCTCTAGTTACGCTCCTGGCCCCACCTCTGGGGGCCACACTTGTCTGTAAGAATGGGTTCACACTACGTAAATGCATATGTTGCATCTATCGGGATACCGTGAAAAATGTACCCCGCCGGATATTGCAACACAGTCTCATTGGCCCCATAAAAGATGATAGGGTAGACATAACCCAGTGCAGGCTATAATGGCTCTCTTTCCCGACATAGGTACTTTCTGCAGGACTCAATATTGTAGTAAACTGCGTTATCGAGTATAGGAAAATTAGCGGGTTCACCAGGAAAAAGAGCAAAAAAAGCCCACGGATATCTGCAACATGTACATAAACGTAGAGTGAACCCACCCTCACTCCTATAGAAGTGAATGGAGAGACTCCTGTACATGTGTGGCCCCTCTCTGTTCATTCCCCACCTGTATCTAGTGGCCCCATCTCCATGAGGGTCGGGTCTGTTCTCCAGAGGTGAGACCCTCATCTATCAGACATTTATGGGAGACGCTGTGGATACATCAGAAATGTCCACGTTGGGAAAACCCCTTTATGTTATAACCGATGAAGGACTTGATGCATCAGGTGAGAAGAGCAATATGAAGCCATTTCCCCAGACAGTGAGGACCTGACACACGGCTGATACTGGGGGAGGGCGATTCATCACAGTGATTGGGATAAAACAAGGACAGAATAATAATAATCTTTATTTCTATAGCGCCAACATATTCCGCAGCACTTTACAAATTCATGGGTAAACATACAGACATTACACATTAAAAGTACTTACAGATGAGACACAAGGTGTGAGGGCCCTGCTCGTGAGAGCTTACAGTCTATTAGGGTGTATGGGGGAAACATACGGTAAGAAGTGCCAAGTTTACAATGGTCCGGCCATGTTTCATAAATAGGGGGTGGTTTACATGAAAAATGGATGAACCTGCCACCCTGACAGTACATCTATATACAGATAAGTGCCTGTGAGTGCCCTAGTGTAGGGAGTGACAGATGTGTGTGATAGCAGTTAGGGATCTTGGTGGGCCAGACCGAGAAAATGTATTTTCAGGGCCCTCTTAAAACTATGAGGGTTGTGAGTGTGCCTGATCGCCCGCGGTAGCATATTCCAGAGAATTGGTGCCGCACGTGTGAAATCTTGGAGACGGGCATGGGAGGTTCGGATGATTGATGAGTGTAACCTGATATCAGCAGCAGAGCGGAGAGAGCGGGTCGGGTGGTAGACAGAGACGAGGGAGGTGATGTAGGGGGTGCAGGGTTGTGGAGAGCTTTATGGGTGAGAGTGCTGAGTTTATACTGTATCCTGTACTGAATGGGCAACCAGTGCAGTGACTGACACAGGGTAGAGGCGTCAGTATAGCGGCTGGAGAGAAAGATGAGCTTGACTGCTGCATTCAGGACAGATTGGAGAGGGGAGAGTTTGCAGAGAGGGAGACCAATAAGCAAGGAGTTGCAGTAGTCAAGACGAGAAAGAATAAGAGCAGTAATAAGAGTTTGAGTTGTTTCCACAGTGAGAAACGGACGGATTTTGGAGATAATCTTGAGGTGCAGGTGACAGGACGGGCAAGGGATTGATATAATGGGGAGAAGGTCAGATCAGAAACTACTATAACCCCTAGACAGCGGGCCTGCTGCCTAGGAGAAATGGTGGTACCACATACAGAAACAGAAAAGCAGGGGGGGGGGGGGGGGATTGGTTAGTAGATGGTGGGATGAATAGAAGTTCAGTCTTAGTGAGGTTTAGTTTCAGATGGAGAGAGGACATGATGTCAGAGACAGCGGACAACTTCAAAAGAAAAAGTAACACTAAAACTACCAGGTTACATGCACGGCATTAGCAGGACCCCCCCTGCATGGAAAACAGCATAAATAAGACCAATATGCCATGAAACACAAATATTCTTTATGCGTTTTTATAAATATTTTTAATTCTTTATATTATAGAACAATCTTCGCCAATATTGCCATAATCAAACATTAGCTGAAATTTTATGTACTTCTCACATAAACATAATGAAAGTTCAATGGAATGTAACCTGGAATCCTCAAATGAGGTTGAATGTCCCAAAAGATGGGCAAGTATCCGCCAAAGGTATCTACTGGTTTCGATGCCTTTCAGCAGAGATCATAGGAGCAGCCGGTTTAGCTGTCCTCCATAAGAAACACCACACGACGTTTCGGGAGATAACCACGCCCCCTTTCACACTTGAGACGGGGGGCGTGGTTATCTCCCGAAACGTGTGTGGTGTTTCTTATGAGGACATCTAAACCGTGCTCCTATGATCTCTGCTGAAAGGCATCGAAACCAGTAGATACCTTTGGCGGATACTTGCCCATCTTTTGGGACATTCAACCTCATTTGAGGATTCCAGGTTACATTCCATTGAACTTTCATTATGTTTATGTGAGAAGTACATAAAATTTCAGCTAATGTTTGATTATGGCAATATTGGCGAAGATTGTTCTATAATATAAAGAATTAAAAATATTTATAAAAACGCAAAAAGAATATTTGTGTTTTAGAGACAGCGGACAGACAGTCACTGGACAGAAGCTCCAGGGATGAAGCCCAACCTGCCCGCTCCTCCTCTCCTCACAATCATCTCCCCAGACAAGGACCGGACCCTGAGCTTCTCCAGCCCGACCCTCACAGACACCCAGGAAATGTACAGAGAGGAGAAGAAGCTTCCAGAAGGGTCAGAATAATGGAGGTGTCCTCTTCAGGGCGTCTCGGCAGAGGAGACATGGCCGCCCATCACAAGAGGTTCTGCAGCAGCTGCGGTTCGCAGTCTATTGTCAGCAGCAGGTTATAGAGGAGCGGAATGTGGGAGAAGGTTCCGGAGACTCTTGTAAGATCTCCATTAACCCCTTCTTGCCCCTCAGTTATCTCCTCGCCCTGGAGATTCCTCATAAAGTGACACTGACCGACTGTGGTAAGAGTTACGTCTCATAGATAGAATTATACAAATGAGGAAACAGCAGCAATGTCCAAAACCCACACAATCCTCCCCCAGAAGCTCACCTGCCCCCGGGAATCCTGGGAAACAAGAGTGCAGCGACTGCACTGCCAGGTCCTGTGTGTTCTACACAACAAGCACTGGAGGTAATTAGCCACATGAAGGGGCGGTGTCAGCAGAGGTGGGCGGAGGACCTGTGATGATGTCACCACCATGTGATCAGTCACATGAGGGGGTGGGGACAGCAGTGCAGTATAAAGGAGCTGCGATGATGTCATGAGAAACTGCTTAATAAGTAAAGGGAACACTTAAAGGGGTTGTCTTACTACATTGATTCATCTCACCTCAGTCCTGTTTTCTTAGTTTCATTTTGAATTCAGGGACGTGTTTACTGACTTCAATAAGGCTGCAGTAGAAGCCAGGTCTGTAGCTATAGCGACCAGTGCTGGCAGCTTATCAGGAGAGATCGAACAGGTCTGTTGCTATAGCAACCAGCGCTGGCAGCTTATCAGGAGAGATCAAACAGGTCTGTAGCTATAGCAACCTGAGGAGCTGATGCAGCCCATACAGGAGGGCATATCTCAGAATAGGTAGGACACTGGTAATGGACACATATTGGAAATCCCTGTAGTCAGAGAACCCCTTTAAATATAACTTAACTCCAAGTCAATCACACTTCCAGCGAATCAGCCTGTCCAGTTATGGATCAACACCGATAGTGAATCAATTTCTCCTGCTGTTGTGCAAATAGAACAGACAGCAGGTAGAAATGATAGTTAATTAGCAAGACAACCCCTATAGAGGAGTGGTTCTGCAGGTGGTGACCACAGACCATTTCTTCTGTGCTCATCCTTTTTGGCTGTTGTTTTGGTCACTTTTACATTTTGTCATTGGTCTCGCCCCTAAAGGTAGCATGAGGCTGTGTCTACATCCCACAGAAGTTGCCCAGGTAGTGCAGCTCATCCCGGATGGCACATCAATGCCAGCTGTTGTAAGAAGGTCAGCTGCGTCTGTCAGCAGTGTCCAGAGCATGGAGCAGATACCTGGAGTCAGGCCAGTACACCAGGAGACATTTCCGTACATGGCTGTGCAGGCGGCGCAAGGAAGTGAAGTCATCACACTGCCTGCCCAGCTTCCTGTCCTAGACCCCAAGCCTAAAGCAACAGGCTTGGGGCCAGAAGCAGACAGAAACGCCAGGCAAGTGGGGAAAAGTGAGTACTTATCTACAAGGGGGGCCCTAAACTACCTACCCGGACCCTAAACTACCTACAAGGGGCCCTAAACTACATACATGGGCCCAAAGCTACCTACAGGAGTCCTAAACTAACTACAAGGGGCCCTAAACTAAATAAAAGGGGCCCTACACTACCTACAGAGGGCCCTAAACTACATACATGGGCCCTATGCTACCTACAGGGGTCCTAAACTACCTACAAGGGGACCTTAATTACCTACAGAGAACCATAAACTACCTACAAGGCACCTAAACTACCTGCACGGGCCCTAAGCTACCTACAGGAGACCTAAACTACTTACAGGACCCTAAGCTATTTTCAGGAGGCCGTAAACTACCTACATGAGCCCTAAGCTACCTACAGGGGCCCTTAGCTACATACAGGGGCCCTAAGCTACCTACAGCTGCAATAAGCTACTTACAGAGCAGTGTTCCCTTCACTAGGCAAGTAGAACAAGGCAAGACAGACAAACACAAAGGAATGGAAAGGAAGATACAGGTCAAACAGGAGATAAGAAATGCAAAACGAAAATAGAGGAACACAGGCAAAGGATTCAGCAATCCAAACAATACAATCCAATGTGAAACGCTAGCTCAAGCTACAAGAAATTATCACAAGTGATGTCCAAGAGCACAAGTGGTCTTCTTATGGTCTGCCATAGTCCCAGTCCAGGGCGTGATAGTCCGGCCTGCCTGCATCCAGACCACACAGAACACAGACTGGCAAGGAAAAGAGATGATTGGCAAAGGCAATTGTCTATCACTGCTTAGTCTAAACTATCTGCAGCCCAGCTCTAGGGCTAGCAGAAGTAACCAGCCGGGAGTGATGAGAATTAACATACAACAGGTGCTGGAAGTACCATGGCCAAAAGCGCAGTCTTCCATACTTTATGGACAGAGGACCTCACTGAGGCCTGAACAGGCACGGCCATTACATTGATTTCTAAATTAAACATTTACAGGGTCTGGGGAACATAGGTATCATAGGTATGTTTATTTACAGCATTGGGTCAGAGAGACTCAACTTTACACAGAGGGAAAGTGATCTTTGATATTTGTTCAGTTTATTGATTCAAAGCTAAAGAGTAATCTTTGGTTTACAAAGCTAAGGCGAGAACATTTTAGGGTTGCTAATTCTGACTTATTTCATTGGTTTATGGTGAAGATTTATTCTGAATATTATAGTTCTATATTTTTCTAGGTCAACCTCCAAATTCTACTAATATCCTTAGGTTGTGATTGGCACGGCTCCTACAAAACACCTTGGTCCCGTTTGTTGGACCTCACAACTGTAGACGATGGTGCAACGAAATCCCAGATAGAAGAGCAAAGGCACGTAAAAGGTAATGGCTTCTGTCTGATGAGGATTATTATACGCCTTGGAGATGCCTTCACCGGAAAGTGGCGCAATATCTAAACAGGATGGAAAATATTTCTTAATTGAGTGTCCCAGGATCCTGTATTTCTGTTATTTACCAAAGATCACTAAGAATCTAATTCAACCCTCAGGATGCCCAATGTGTGCAACAAGTAATTCATCCTCGGTCCCTTACTCTTCTCTATCTACACTCTTGGCCTGGGTCAGCTCATAGCATCACATGGCTTTCATTACCACCTGTATGCTGATGACAACCAACTTTTTTTTTTTAAACTGTAGATTTTTATTAAAAGAGAATTTTTACAAATACAAAGCTATGAAGGATTGCAAGAAGTATTCAAAAGGATATCATACAAGCATATCAATGTGAACAAAGCACGGTATAACGGAGATAAATCCAATTTACATAAATAAATCACAATTCAAATTTTCTAATTATCAGCACCGTCTTTGCGATGGAGTAGAAGGGGTCCCACAGATGGCCATCTACACAAATAAACCAACCAAACAAGAAGAAGAGCTACTAAGACAGGGGAAGACATAGAACACGACACATAAGCAAAGAAAAGCTCCCAATATTATATTTGCCATCCAGCTATAACCAAAGTAAAGTTCTACAGGTCATGAATAATGCAGTAGACATCCCATGGTTTCCATATGAGATCAAAAGAGTCTAATTGGTTATGAGACAAGGCAGTGAGGTATTCCATACGTCTGACTTCCTTCAGACGAAGACACAAATGCTTAGTTGGGATAGAGGCTTGTTTCCAAAATTTAGCAATCAGACATTTAGTAGCTGTCGAAATGTATAAGAAAAGTTTGCCCAAGTTACGCCCTATAGGAGTATAAGGAATATTAAGGAGAAAAGTTTGTGGGGTGAGAGGAACCTTAATCTATATGATATCAAGTACCAAGGACTGTACCAGCTTCCAAAGCGGTCTTATCATTCTACAATCCCAAAAAATATGTTGTAAATTTGCTCCGGGATCCCCACATCTCCAGCAACACTCCGGAATGTCAGGTTTATGTAACAAAGCAGGTGTGTGATACCAATACATTAGTATTTTATATTGATTCTCCTTAGTTTGAGCAGATAGAGAAGAGTGAGTGGCCTGCTTCCATATCAAGTTCCAGGTGTCCCTGAAGACAGGGTATATTTACTATTTTGCCGGAGGCAAACTTAAACTCTATCAGTTCTCTATCTGTTAAACACTAAAACGTAACTTTTATTATGTATAACTCTTAACCTCTATGCACACTATTTAAAAACCTGATCTCTAACCTCATCATTTAACCCTTTTAGCTTCTGAGAGAGGGAATAACTCCCTTTCTATTATCAAGTCTGGTGGAAGGCCCCATTGTGACACCGTCTGCAGCAGGTGACACTTGTAGACAGAAGTGAGAGATCACAATTTAAAACGTCATGCCTGACCTCGCCGACATGTTTCGCCAGCTAACCTGGCTTTATCAAGGCTTAGAGGACCTCTCACCTCTGTCTACAAGTGTCACCTGCTGCAGACGGTGTCACAAGGGGGCCTTATTTGTTCTGTGTCTATGAGATTAGGGACGACTGCCCAAGTAGTTGGCTTG
The DNA here is from genome assembly GCA_025379985.1 of Phyllomedusa bahiana. Taxonomy (NCBI): domain Eukaryota; kingdom Metazoa; phylum Chordata; class Amphibia; order Anura; family Hylidae; genus Phyllomedusa; species Phyllomedusa bahiana. Next base: position 31,502 of record JAODAL010011671.1, on the reverse strand, counting down.
GGATCCCTTACTGGAGCTAGTACTTTGCTATAGATATAAGGCTCTCCTGTTAATAGGTGGTGCTCCACCAGACTTGATAATAGAAAGGGAGTTATTCCCTCTTTCAGAAGCTAAAAGGGTTAAATGATGAGGTTAGAGATCAGGTTTTTAAATAGTGAGTATAGAGGTTAAGAGTTATACATAATAAAAGTTACGTTTTAGTGTTTAACAGATAGAGAACTGATAGAGTTTAAGTTTGCCTATGGAAAAATAGTAAATATAGCGATCAAAAGTCACTCTCTGTTCTCTTGCGAGATTCCCAGTTTTTTGGAGATTACCTGAAGACGGGGGACCTCAGATACTCCTCCCATTTAACCAGAACTCAGAACTCTCATAGCATTAAAAGGGCCCTGAGAAGACATCTTCTCACTCTGGCCTACCAGAATCCCTAATGCTAACACCCCCACCTCCCCCCACACTCCCTAGCGCACTCATCTCATTTTCGGCACTTAACTGTATATAGATGTATATAGAGGGTGGCAGGTTCATCCGAATTCTATGTAAAACAACCCCATATTTATGTCACATGGCTGGACCATTGTAAATCTAGCACTTCTTACCCTTCGTCTCACCCTAATAGATTGTAAGCTCTTGCGAGCAGGGCCCTCTCACCTTGTGTCTCATCTGTAAGTAGCTTTTCATTGTACAATGTATTTATTTTGTCTGTACCTACACCCTCCAAATTGTAAAGTGCTGCGGAATATGTTGGCGCTATATAAATACAGATTATTATTATTATTATTATAGGTGTGGACTATAGGTGTGTCTGGGTTCGGAGTGGTTAGGAATTTATATATTGGGGATATCAGACCCTTAGTAGAATAGCCTGCCCGACAGATTTTTTCAAACATAGTGGGATGAGACACTGTAGTGGATTTTAATATCGAAGACTTGAAATTTCTTATCTTTAAGTAGGAATAGGTGGTAGACAAAGGCAGATCATGGGTGGACTGCAAAACATCAAACGGTTTCAGTTTCAGTGTCCGATGATCCACCAAGTCAGCAAAGTGAAATAGTTTGCGGTTAAACCATGGTCTCGCTCCCTGATCCGCCCACCCATCCATAAGCAAATGGTGAAAGAGAAATTAGGTCATTGAGGAGGCCTCAGAGCATAACCCAAATTCTTTGTAGCACCTTATCCAAATATCTCTTGTAAGGGTCATGGAGTGCGATGACACCCAACTTTACATCTCTGGCCCAGACATTAACTCTCTACTGTCCCGGATCCCAGACTGTCTATCATCCATATCTTCCTTCTTCTCCTCCCGTCTCCTAAAATGTAGAGAAAACTGAATTCATCATCTTTCCACCGTCCCCCTTTATCCCTCCACCTGATCTCTCTATCACTGTCAATGGCTCCACACTATCACCAGTCCTGCTGTCCGCTGCCTTGGGATAACTCTTGACTCCGCTTTGTCCTTCAAACCACACATCCAAACCCTCACCTCTGCTGCCGCCTCCACCTGAAAAATATTTCACGAATCCGCTCATTCCTTAACCCTGACACTACAAAAATGCTGGTCCATGCCCTTGTCATGTCCCGCCTAGACTACTGCAACACCCGGCTCTGTGGCCTCCCCTTCAAACCATCCTCAGCTCTGCTGCCTGTCGTAGCCACCTCTCTCCTCGCTACTCCTCTGCCTCTCCCCTCTGCCAATCCCTGCACTGGCTTCCCATTGCCCAGCGAATTCATTTCAAGCTACTGACCATGACCTACAAGGCTCCATGACCTTTCCCCTCCATACATCTCTGCCCTAATTTCCAAATATCTCCCCTCATGCAATCTCCGCTCCGCACAGGACCTTCTTCTCTGTTCTCCTCTTGACAGCTTTTTACAGAACCGTCTGGAAAAGACTTCTCTTGTGCTTTCCCCACACTCTGGAACTCACTGCCCCAACACATCAGACTCTCCTTCACCTTCACCAGCTTCAAAAGCAACCTGAAAACCCATCTGTCAGGGACCGGTCAGGGACACGCACACACAGACAAGTGGGCTCTGACTCTGATCCCAGCCCCTGTCCCTGCCTTTTGGGGAACCCGACCCCTTTAAAATTTGGGCCCCCGGCCCCAACCGGAAGACTGATGGCTGCACTGATATAGTGCAACACAGACAGGACAAACCCAGACACAGAACAAATAAACTAGTCGGGCGGTCCAAGTCGGCAACAGAACGGTCAGAGAGGTACAGAGACGTGAGACAACGAGGATAAACAGAGTCCAAGCCAAAGGTCAATACCAGACGGGAGCAGCAGTACCAAATCACTGAGAGAGAGAATAGTCAGGAGAACAGCAGGATCAAATACAGAAAAGGCAAAAGCAACAGGAAGGGCTAGCTACAAGCAAAAGAACCTCTATAGCAGCACAGGGGACTGGTGAAGCATTCTTAAATAGGTGAGCAGCAGACACAGAACCGAGGTAAATTGTAGAAGAAACACAAAGCTAGATAGGAAACAAGGCTGTCAATCAAGGAGGACACTGGTTAACTGAAAAGGCATGTTCACACGGCTTATAATGGGCCTTATTCGGTCCGTAATTACGCGCCGAAAGGGGCCCAATTACGGGCCGAAAAAGGGCCCATTCATTACGGTAATTAAACAGTTCTCATAGAGAACTATGGATTACGTCTCCTCTCCCCGCCCGGCGAAGCCGCCGGGGGGTGAGATTAATTGACATGTCACTTTCTAGGGGCTTTATACCGCCCTAGCAGTGATAGTCTATGGGCCGGCGAAGTGCCGCCCCCTGCTTACTCCCCCGCTCCCGCCCCGCCCCCGTCCACATGGCGTAATTGCGTCCCGCAATTAAGCCGTGTGAACATGCCCAAAGAGTGCTGGAGGATTCCTGGCCACGGGCGTTGGCCAGGAATCAATTACCTACAGGGAAAGAAGGACCCGTTCACACTAGTGAATAAGACGACAAGATATTACGTTAAAAACCATGGTTTACGTCGTACCGGCCGTGGCCGGCGACCAGAACCAAAAGAAGAGGGCGTGCCAGGCACAATCATGACACTGTAAGGTCCTCATGAAGTAAGAGAAGTCAGGGATGAAATCCAACAGCATCTGCCTTTTATTGCTCTCTCCACATTCTGCCATACAACACAACACCCTAGCCTTAGCCGCAATCCCACCTCCTGGTTCCTGGTTCCCTCCTTAAAGAGGCAGGAATACCTTACTGTATGTTACATCACCCCCCTGTTTTTTTGTTTTTTTTTTACATATATATATATAATATATATATATATATAATATATATAACCCCATTTGACATTTGTACAGTCATGGTGAAATACAACAACAACACAAAACAGCTGGAAAAACATGAACATGAAAAGTCATTCACAATCATGAATATAATCTGATGAAAAGTTTCAGCATCCTGGCTAAACCTCCTCAAGAGTCTAGAGGGGGCTCTTCTTTCTCTGGCAGGATATCGTCTGAATGACCAGGATCACTACTTACAGAAGGGCTGGCTATTTCCCTTTTGAGAGTTGCCCCTATCACACCAGCTCCGTCAGTCTGAGAGAGTTAAATCAAAGTCATTGTCTGGTTTATTCTGAAATGTGAGGCATTCCTGGTGATGGAGTGTCCGTCCCGCTCAGCTGTGACCATGCTTCCTTTCTTGGCCCGTTACCTGATAACCTGCCCTGGATCATATGCTGGACATGCCCTTGTTGTTTGGCTTTCGACAAAACAACAACAGTTCACCCTTCCGAATAGCAGATGGCTCCGCCCGTCTCTCTTGTCCGCATACTGTTTCATTTTGCGCTTGTTTTTTAAGTCTGTGGTCAAAAAGGTTGACTCTGCTGGGAAAGTGCGTGGGTAGCCACATCAGGAATGCGAAATGCGAGGAGTTCGTTGGAACACCAGATGAGCAGGAGCAGCATTAGTTGTTGAGTGCGGCGTACTTTGTAGTTGCGTAGGAATTTGTTCAGGGCCTGCTTCAGTGGATATGCTCCGAGCAGCTCTTTGACTCTCTTCCCTAAGGTGCGCATAAATCTTTCCACCATTCCATTTGCTTGTGGCCAGCAAGGTGTTATCTTTCTGTGAGTGAACCCAAGGTATTCAGAAAATTTACGAATTGTATGTCCATTAAATGGGGTTTCCATTGTCTTGTTTTGACTATTTTTGGAATACCATATGCTGAGAAAATAGTGTCCACCTCTGGTATGACACTGGTTGCTAAAAGTTGACGAAATAAATGCAAATGTAGGGTATCTGGAATATTCATCAATTGCCACTAGAATGTATTGTCCATTAGGTAGTGGCCCATAGAATCAACCGCTACTTCCTCCCAGACAGTCTTTGGTAGAGGAGAAAATCCGTAGGGGTTCAGGGTTTGCTGCAGGAGTAACAAGCTGGCAAGATTGCAGTGTTTTATTATGGTTCTACTAATAATCCATATTTGGGAACCACACTTTTTCTCTGAGAATTTTTTTGTACCCACAATCCCAAATGACCTCATGAGCAATCTGTATTACTGTCTTTACGAAAAGGCCTTTGGAACCACCATTTGGTTCCTCAGAATTTAGGTGATCCTCAGGACTGATAGTTCATTTCTGACACTTGAGAATGATTGCAGCTCCTTAATGTTGATGTCCATATCTGGAAATTTTGTTTCTCTGGATTTCATGCCATTTCCACTTTGGATAATTTGAATTAAAGCACAAAGCGTCTTTGTCGTTTCAGTTGCCGTCACAAATTGATCAGCTGAAAGTGCCTTTGGTACTGCATGAACTGCAACAAATTTGATGTACTGTTCAGTTGCCTGATGCTGAATTTGGTCTTCTTCTGCGGGATGTCTGGATATGTAGTCAGCTGGATTACTGTATTTTCCAGGCCTATGAACGATTTTTGTATTGTAATCTTGAAGTCGCAGACCCCACCGTCAATCCTAGCTGGCATCTTAGCTCTGGGGTTTCCAAAAATGATGAGGAGTGCTTGATGATTTTTGTAAATATGGTGAATGGAGCTCCATAGAGAAAGAGATGAAAGTGTTCACACCCCCAGACAACAGCTGGGCTCCCCTTTTCAGGCTGAGAAAATCGTTTTTTCAGTATTCGTTAATGCTCTGCTGGCAAAATGCAATGATGGAAGGGTCTGGGTTATTGGGTAAGATTGTGTTAGAATAGCCCCCAGTCCCCGGGCTTGCCCTCCACAACAACTTCATTGCATAAATGGGATCAAAGTAAGCCAAGGTATTGGAGCACAGTTTCCATTTAAATTTCATCAAAGAAGTTTGACACTCTGTTGGGCCACTTGAATTCATAGCCAGTTCGTGAGATCCCTCATTTGGGGGACAATGGGGGAAAAATTCTGGATATATCAGCACAGTACTGGACATTCCAAGAAAAGAGCGAACTTCACTGACATTCTGAGGAATGGAGGCCATTTTTATCGCCTGTACCTTTTTGGGATCAGGTTGTACTCCCGCCGCTGAAAAAATTTTGACCATAAAACTCCAAGGACGTTTTGGTTAAATTCACACTTCTCTTTGTTTTTGAGTGAGTCCCTGAATGCTAAGCATTGAAAGGGCCTCATGAATGCCTTTGTGTTCAGCTTGGGTTTTGCCATAAAACTAGAATGTCATCACTGTAATTGAAAGCATTGGGAATATGTTTGGATCACACTTCTTATAGCATCCTGAAAGATTTCTGCGGCTGAACAAACACAAAATGTCAACCCTTTAGGCCTGAGGCCTAAATGTGTAGAAAATGTTGTTAGGTATCTGGACTCGGACTCAGTTCTAGCTGATGGTAACCTTGTTAAGGTCCAGCTTTGAAAAGATAGTTGCTCCATTTCAGTAGATGAATAATATCATGTATTGTGGGAGAGATGTGTCTTTCTCTCTGAATGGCAGTATTTGGCAGGCGCATGTCCACACAAAGTCTCACCTGGTCGGGATTTTGTTTTGGAACAACAACAATTGGAGAGACCCATGGAGTTGGGCCTGTAACAGTCTCAATGATGTCATCATCCTCTAAAGATTGAGTTTTTTTTTCCACCTCTTTTTCAGATGAAATGGGATGCGCCCGTGGGATTGTGCGACTGGATGAACATTTTCATCCACATGAAGATGTTCTTGAAAGTCCTTCAATTTTCCAAGTCCACTGAACAAAGGGGAATATTCATGAATCATAGTTTGTACATCCCTGTCAGCTGGATCAGTTAAATTTTATGGAATGATCTGAATGAGACCCAGGTTCAGGGCGTGTGGTAGCTGAGAAGCAGCCTTTCCCGAGCCTTTAAGATGTAAAAACTTGTTTTCTGTGTCTTGCCCTTGTAGCTGATTTCTGCTTCAAATTTTCCACGTTGGTAATGGGGGTCTGAGATCCATATGGGAAAGATTTTGGTTTTGAACAGTTTCTAGGACAGGGTGTAATCTGCAATTTCTCATATGTATCGCTGTCTATAATGTTCACTGATGCCCCAGTATCGATGGTGAAAATAATATCAGTGCTAAGAACAGTGATTGTAATGCTTGGAGACCGTAGGGATTTTGGTGTAGTTTGGTGTAAACATAATCCTCAAATTTGGGTTTGATGTTCTCCTCTGCAGTCTGATGTATGACTTTTACATTGGGCCCGTTTTTGCTGGACTGTAAAGGCGTTGGTAAATGCTGATCTGCACACTGCTGCAAAATGGTTTCTTTGCCGCATTTGCTGCAGGTTTGTCCTAACGCTGGACATTTATTTGCATGAGGAAAGTCTTTCCCACACCGTTAACTTTTTTTTCGGTTTCAGGGTTTCAGTGTCTGTAGTAACTTTAGTTGGAGGGTATGCACCTGGATGTCATCCCCCTTTACCATCACAGTGGCCTGATGATCTGCTATTTCTTTGGCACGGGCCATTCTGAGAAGGTCATGCAGAGAGTAATCCTGCTGCAGCGCTTTGCGTCTTATAGTGGATGATGTGCACGACACAATGATTTTGAGTTATTTTTTCATCATCAACATCAGTAAATGCACACCCCTGTGCCAATTCCCTTAAGCGTGTGACATATGTGTCCATGGATTCTTCTGGAAGCTGTTTAGCAATCCTGAACTTGTATCTTCATATCTGATGTTTTGCCCTTTGGGTTGAAGTAATCTGTTAAGGGGGTTTGGCGCAGCGGCTAAAGTGTCAGTACTGTAGCAGGTAGGGTGCTGTAAAATCCATACACCTCTGTGCCAGCATAGTGCAACAATAGAGCCGTTTTTCTTTTTTCATCTTTATGTCTGGGGCTTCCCGAAAGTTCTCAAACCTGTCATCCATTTTCCTCCGTTTGAGCCAGTTATGACTGTCAGTTGTATCAAACTTTGGGAACATGTGCAGGGAGTCTGCCATCCCAGCTGTATCAGTAATGCAGTATAGGAGATGAATGTGTAGGTTTCTGGGACAGTCCCTTATTTGTGGATCTGTAAGCACACTCCCTTGGGGTTTTGGATTATGCAGATTGCAGCTGTGTACTCACAGCAGCAGAAACTCTCATCCCACCTCGTCGCCAGTTGTAAGGTCCTCATGAAGTATGAGAAGTCAGGGATGAAATCCAACAGCAATCTGCTTTTATTGCTCTCTCCCATTCTGCTATATATCACAACAGCCCTAGCCTCTAGCAAGCAATACCACTTCCTGGTTCCTGTGTTCTCCTCTTAAAGAGGCAGGAATACTTACTGTATGTTACAGACACCATCTCTTCAGGATTGCCTATAACCTACAATAGCCCTGCTGCCACTGTGCTACCCGACAAACATGTCTGTCCCTCACCCTCTGTCTCTTTCCCCCTTCCTTGTAGATTGTAAGCCCTCGCGGGCCGGGCCCTCTCTCCTTCTGTACCAGTTGTTAGTCACATATTGTCACCATTGTACTTTTTTGACATATGTTATATATGCAACCCCCTTGAATGTACAATGTCCTGGTATCAATGGCTCTATAAAATAAATAATAATAATAATAATAATACAATTATATTGATTTATTTCTACAAGATAACTCAGTTACCTTAAAGACTTTGATTCCTTAAATGTAGTCCTAATGTCTTCACCTTGGACAGGTTTCTTTCTCCATACACTAGATGTCACCTAATCATAGACTAATACCCAACACACCCTCCACACTAATTCCTCTCACCCCTGCGCCAGGTCCTGTCACTAATTTTCTGCATATTCCACATAGCTCCTGCCCATCTCCTCAGCAGTCACTGCACAATGACAAATCTGCGTTTTCAAAATCGCTCCCCTCCGTATAACAGTGAAATACATTACAAATAACAATCACCAAATAATCCACCAATACATGGAGCCAATATACCGGACAAATGACTGTTACTAAAAACACTCCTACAAAACCAAGACCCAAAACTATTACTAAAGGCTCAAATAATCCTGCCAGACCCTGACCAAACGCGACCCCCACATGTGACTATCGGCCGTACACAGGCTCTGATTACATGTACCACCGCCATATAGTGACCAGATAGTGGTAGATACTAGTTGTATGTAGACGCTGTGCAGAAATATAAGGGATTACACTGCAGTTACATTAGTGACTTACAGGAGACGTCTTTTCTGATCAGCGTCGTTCACTTTCCCTTTTCTTCTCCATCCGGTTCCCACCTTCATGCTGAGTTCTCCCGGCCACGACTTGTCCCTAAGGATTTGGACACAAATATCTTAGAATCCTCACATTTCCAGTAACTCCTTAATTAAAGGTATATAAGTCCCCGCAGTTAGACAGGTATATATGTCCCCTCAGATAGGAAGCTATATAGGTCCCTGCAGTCAGACAGGTATATAGATATAGGGTCACTCTCAGGCAGGTATATAGACATAGGGGCACTCTCAGGCAGGCATATGGGGACTCAGGCAGGCATATGGGGGCTCAGGCAGGCATATGGGGGCTCAGGCAGGCATATAGGGGCTCAGGCAGGCATATGGGGGCTCAGGCAGGCATATGGGGGCTCAGGCAGGCATATAGGGGCTCAGGCAGGCATATGGGGGCTCAGGCAGGCATATGGGGGCTCAGGAAGGCATATGGGGGCTCAGGTAGGCATATAGGGGGCTCAGGCAGGCATATTGGGGGCTCAGGCAGGCATATGGGGGCTCGGGCAGGCATATGGGGGGCTCAGGCAGGCATATAGGGGGCTCAGGCAGGCATATGGGGGCTCAGGCCGGCATTTGGGGGCTCAGGCAGGCATATAGGGGGCTCAGGCAGGCATATGGGGGGCTCAGGCAGGAATATGGGGGCTCAGTGAGGCATATAGGGGGCTCAGTGAGGCATATAGGGGGCTCAGCGAGGCATATAGGGGGCTCAGGCAGGTAAAAATAATAACATTTATACTTACCTTACCTGCTTCCCGGCCACGCGCTCCTCTTCGGTCCGCTTCTTTAGCAGCCGCGCGCTCCTCCGGCAGCTCCTCGGGCGCACGGCCTATTCACTTCATCGCGATGCTGCCCAGCTGAGCAGCACGGGGCCGCGGCGGGTCCTCAGCGCTGTGAGGATCCGGCGGCCCCGCTGTGTCGGCCCTGCGGCTTACCGGAGGATCCAGCGATCCGACACTGTCTGCGGAGCAGGGAGCGCTCGCTCTCTGCTCCACATAAGCCCAGTCAGCTGTATGTGCGTCCAGCGGACGCACATGCAGCCAAAGAGGCCGACAGCGCTCCAGGCCCATGGCAGCGGCCTGGAGCCCGGCGAGGTTCGGGGCACCTGTCTGCGCCCCTTAGAGACAGGCAGAGGTAAGCGCCCTAGGCGATCGCCTACCTCTACCTACCGGTCGTCCCGGCCCTGATTTCAATTATAAAGGTGTGACCTACCATCAGTAAAGGGACTTCCATGGGAACCCGGGTGGCTCCCTCCTATGCTATTCTCTTCATGAGTGCCAACAAAAAGAAATACAGCCTCAATGTCAGGATACGCCCTCAAACAGCACTATATCACATGTTTATCAATGATGTGTTTAAATTTGAGAGTGATAAAAAACAAGATAGACACTTTGTGGACAATATGAGCACTAACAATTGGGGTACAGCCTCTACTCTCAACTCACATTTGCATCACATTGAATTTTCAGACCTTCTGTTGTCAAAAGCAAATGGAGCTTTTTGAATTGAAACTTTTTTCTAAAAAATAGTGCAAGGAGCCAACATTATCATAAATAGAAGGAGAACGTCCTATATCGTCAGCTCCACTGAGATAGAAAGAACTGTAGAGATATTCAGACCAAGCCCAAATTACATGCAGGAGAAACACCATGTAAGACCTCTAGTTAAACCCTGTGATAATAGAGTAAAACACTGAAGCAGGTAGATTGTGGAAGCAAAGGGGAGAGAGTTTCAGGTCGCTACGGAGAAGATCAATTTTCCTACTAATGTCATTACTGTTTTTACTTTTTAATGTAACCAAGTTGCCAATGTATTTACGACCCAATGGTCGACCTTGGTAGAAAATATATCACCATCTATTCCCTCATAAGTTATCGGAGGTCTCGGACACTAAGAGACATGTTGTCACCTAACCTTCCTAAACGACCATATGCTTCATCATCAGGATAACAGTGGAAAAGGCTCCTTTCATTGTAATAAAATTTAGGGGTTTGTGCCGTGAGGTCGTTTTGCCTGATCACATATCTTACATCCCCGAAAACAGGGGCAAGGTTTGCCATTCAGAAGACCTTAAAGGGGTTGTCTCACTACATTGATTCATCTTACCTCAGTCCTGGTCTCTTGGTTTCATTATGAATTCAGGGGCGTGTTTGCTGGCTTCCACTAGGCTGCAGTAGAAGCCAGGTTTATAGCTATAGCAACCAGTGTTGGCAGCCTACCAGGAGAGATCGAACAGGTCTGTAGCTATAGCAACCAGTGCTGGCAGCCTACCAGGAGAGATGGAACAGGTCTGTAGCTATAGCAGTTAGTGCTGGCAGCCTATCAGGATAGATTGAACAGGTCTGTAGCTATAGCAACCAGTGCTGGCAGCCTCTAAGGAGAGATTGAACAGGTCTGTAGCTATAGCGACCAGTGCTGGCAGCCTATCAGGAGAGATCAAACAGGTCTGTAGCTATAGTGACCTGAGGAGCTGATGAAGTCCATACAAGAGGGGATATCTAGCAATAGGAAGGACACTGTTAATGGACACATATTGCAAAGTGATTTGTTTTTGCGAGATCCTTAACATAAAAAGCAATCCTTGTAGTGAGACAACCCCTTTAATACCCCAGTCTAGCTACATTGTGTATTTTGTACAATGTAACTGTTGGTCACAATTTGCGCGGTGTACTACCCTGCAGCTTCACCGAAGATTACACCAACATAGGAGAAAAATAAAATGGGGACTTTTCAACATAGTTCATGTGAACATTGTTTATGGTACATTCCCGGGGGGTTTCAGCATTATACCTATAGATTTTATTCCATCTATCTAATAGTTTCAGGCTCTTAAAGGGGTTGTCTCACTACATTGATTTGCCCTGTTTTCTTGGTTTCACTTTGAATTCAGGGGCGTGTTTACTGGCTTCCACTAGGCTGCAGTAGAAGCCAGGTCTGTAGCTATAGCGACCAGCGCTGGCAGCCTATCAGGAGAGATCACACAGGTCTGTAGCTATAGCGACCAGCGCTGGCAGCCTATCAGGAGAGGCAGGTTTATAAACAGCGCTATGTTATTTCACCTTCTCTTTTTTACAGTCCAACGCGGGTGTCCACCCCGCCAAACATATGTACTATCTGAATGAATGGACTGGAAATAAAGTCTTTAAGACTACCACTTTGCTTTCTCAACTGTAGTTTAACTATTTATTGTTGCACGAACTGTATTAAAACATATACATGTGCATATTCTTAATATATTATAGATACAGGTAACAACTTGTAAGAGTGAAGGTATACATATTGGCATTCCAGCGAGTAGCTGTGCATGGAGTCAAGACACGGAGCAGTTCATCTGTTTCAATGTGTCCACTAGCGCTGGTACAAACATGACTGATACAGAACTCAGGACTCCTCGCTAGCTTGCTGGAAGCTTGCCAAACTGTGTGTAATCGCTCCTGACCACGGTCTCTTCCTTCCATCTGCTGGGTGCAATACCTCTATGGCATACATGCCAACTCTCCCGTTGTTGGCGGGAGGGTCCCGCTCTTTGGGGTCGTCCCCCCCCAGCCTCCCGGGAGAGCTGGCATTCCTCCCGCCGCCAGCAGGCAGCGGGGGCTCTTTCAATGGCTGCGGAGACAGAGTAGCGCTGGTGCGCTACTCTTGCGCCGCCGGGCCGTTCCCACAGGCGGGTGAAGCGGCCGCTGCGCCCGCTTCACCCGCCCGGAGTCTCGCTGTGCAGGGAGGGGGAGGAGGTATCGCTCCCTCCTCCCTTCTCCCCCTGTATGTACAGCGCCGGTGTGCGCCGTATATACAGGTCAGCGGCGCCGGGGAAGTGACGCGCGGCTGCACTCACTTCCCCTGCGTCGCTGAGGAGATCGGAGGTGTCCGGAGCTGCAGGAGCCTGGTGAGGTAAGTGGCTTTTATTATTTTATTTTTATTAGCTTTAGGGGGCTCTACCTGGCAACAAAGGGGGCAACTACCTGGCAACAATGGGGGCACTACCTGGCAACAAAGGGGCAACTACCTGGCAACAAAGGGGGCACTACCTGGCAAACAATGGGGGCACTACCTATCAACAGAGGGGGCAACTACCTGGCAAACAATGGGGGCACTACCTGTCAACAGAGGGGGCAACTACCTGGCAAACAATGGGGGCACTACCTGGCAACAGAGGGGGCAACTACCTGGCAAACAATGGGGGCACTACCTGGCAACAGAGGGGGCACTACCTGGCAAAACATGGGGCAACAACCAGGACAACAGAGGGGGCACTACCTGGCAACAGAGGGGGCAACTACCTGGCAAACAATGGGGGCACTACCTGGCAACAGAGGGGCACTACCTGGCAACAGAGGGGGCAACTACCTGGCAAACAATGGGGGCACTACCTGGCAAACAATGGGGGCATCTACCTGGCAACAGAGGGGGCACTACCTGGCAAACAATGGGGGCAGCTACCTGGCAAACAATGGGGGCATCTACCTGGCAACAGAGGGGGCACTACCTGGCAAACAATGGGGGCATCTACCTGGCAACAGAGGGGGCACTACCTGGCAAACAATGGGGACACTACCTGGCAACAGAGGGGGCACTACCTGGCTAACAAAGGGGGCACTACCTGGCAACAGAGGGGGCACTACCTGGCAAACAAAGGGGTCACTACCTGGCAAACAATGGGAGAACTACCTGGCAACAGAGGGGGCACTACCTGGCAAAAAAAGGGGGCACTACCGGGCAAACAATGGGGGCATCTACCTTGCTAACAAAGGGGCATCTACCTGGCAACAGAGGGGGCATCTACCTGGCAACAGAGGGGGATTCTACCTAGCAACAATGGGGGCACTACCTGGCTAACAAAGGGGGCACTACCTGGCTAACAGAGGGGCACTACCTGGCTAACAAAGGGGGGCATCTACCTGGCTAACAAAGGGGGGCATCTACCTGGCTAACAAAGGGGGGCATCTACTTGGCTATAAGGGGGCATCTACTTGGCTACAAGGGGGCATCTACCTGCCTGTAAGGGGCACTACCTGGTTATGGGGGGCTACTACCTGGCTATAAGGGCATTTACCTGGCTTTCTTCCAAAGCTGTTATGCAGTTAGGTGGAGTGGGTGTGGCTTTTTGAAGGGGCGTGGCACACTGACAAGATGGGTGTGTCCATGCAAATTTTTGCGCTCCGCCCACTGCAATCTCCTGCTTTTTCAATTTCAAAAGTTGGCAACTATGCTCTATGGTGAGACTAGTCCTCTCGTCTGCTGTGAGTGGCACTGCGCCTGCGCAACGTTTCGGGGCGGTCCCCTTTCTCAAGCTCAGCTACGGTAAGCATACCAGGGGCTTAAATAGTGGTTCCATCGCTTAACCCTTTATTTCTTACTTGCTATTCAGCTTTTGTTCTATAACTAGCCCTTCTAGATATGAAACCTTGCCTTCTCTCAAACACTTTAAAGGAAAACCTTCCAATTGCATTCCTCGTTTAAGCCTCTCGGGCTCATTGCATCTAACCTCGATATCCAATAGACTTCTCTCTGTAACAGACGTCTTTTTATTTCTTCTTGGTTGTTGCCTTCTATACTTTCTAATACTCGCCACTTTAGATCGCTATTATTGTGGCCAAACTCTAAAAAGTGTTTAGCCACAGATGTTTCTCCAAATTTTTTTGAAGTATCTTTTCCGTCATTCCCTACTATTTGTCTAGTTATAAACAATCTAATTTGTGACCGATGTTCGTTTGATCTAATTTTAACCTGTCGACTAGTTTGTCCCACATACACTTTCCCACAAGGGCATTTTAACATATATATATAACGTTCTTTGAGGTACATGTATGAAAACCTCTCCCTGCTATTTTATAGCCTTTTGTGGGATTGTTGATGGATTCGCCTTTGATAATGCTTGCACAATTTTGGCAGTTGAGGCAGGGGAATGTGCCTATTTTCGGGGTGTATTTTCTTGGGTAGGAAAAGGAAAAACCTTCCAATTGCATTCCTCGTTTAAGCCTCTAACCTCGATATCCAATAGACTTCTTTCTGTAACAGAAAGGGGCAATTTTTGAGAGTTCGTCGAATCTGTACTTACATAGTTACATAGTTAGTAGGTTGAAAGAAGACACATGTCCATCAAGTTCAACCAAGGGTGGGGAAAATGTGGGTGAGGGAGAGAGACAAGGACTTAAAGCCCAGGCTCTCCACTGGTTAATGCCCGAAACCCACAAGGCAAGAACCAATCTGCTCCAGTATAGACCCTATATCTGACCCCAGAGCCGACACCGGCCAGGATCCAGAATTCTACCTAGCTACGTACGCATTAATATTCTTTAGTTCCAGGTAGGTATCTAAGCCTTTCTTGAAACTCTCTACAGTTCCTGCTGTGACCAGCTCCTCAGAAGGCCATTCCACAGATTCACAGTTCTTATAGTGAAGAACGCCCTTCTCCTCTGGAGATTGAATCCTTTTTTCTCTAGTCGAAGGGAATGTCCCCTTGTCTTTTGAGGGGGCTTCACCTGAAATAATTTTTCCCCTTACTTTTTGTAGGGACCATTTATATAAATTAATCATGTCCCCCCGAAGCCGTCTTTTCTCAAGACTAAATAAGTTCAATTCTACTAACCTCGCCTCATAACTAAGATGCTCCATTCCCCTTATAAGTTTGGTTGCTCGTCTTTGCACTCTCTCTAAGATGCTCCATTCCCCTTATAAGTTTGGTTGCTCGTCTTTGTACTCTCTCTAGCTCCATTACATCTCTTCTATAAACTGGGGCCCAGAACTGAACAGCATATTCTAAGTGAGGTCGCACCAATGCTTTGTACAGCGGTAGAATGACATCCTTGTCCCGCGAGTCCATGCCTCTTTTAATACACGCCAATATCTTACTTGCTCTAGAGGCAGCTGATTGACATTGTGCTGTTCTGTAGTCTATGATCTACAAGAACGCCCAGATCTTTCTCAACAAGCGATTCTCCAAGTTTTTCTCCCCCTAGGACATATGATGCCTGAAGATTATTTCTACCCAGATGCAGAACCTTACATTTATCCACATTGAACCCCATTTGCCAAGTGGATGCCCAAGCACTCAGTGTGTCCAGGTCTGTACTACGGATGAAGAATATCATAAAAACCAGAAAAATATGGTAGAGAAATTTGTTAGCAGAGGCTATCCAAGAAAATACATTACTAAAATAGCCAATGAAGTAGGCATGACCCCAAGATCTGAGATAATGAAAAAAGAGAAACCGAAAAACAAAAATCGGTGAAAATAACATTGATTTCATAACCATATACGATGACCATGCAGGGTTAGTCAAGAATGCAATTATGAAGGCATGGAAAATTTTGCAGAGTGATACAAAGTATGGCAAATTATTTCTAGACAACCCGAGATTTGTATATCGCAAAGGGAAAACAATAGGTAATATGGTCACCCATTCTGATTTAAAAACTAACAAATCAAGGCAAAGCCACCTACACACCCCGAAAATAGGCACATTCCCCTGCCTCAACTGCCAAAATTGTGCAAGCATTATCAAAGGCGAATCCATCAACAATCCCACAAAAGGCTATAAAATAGCAGGGAGAGGTTTTCATACATGTACCTCAAAGAACGTTATATATATATATGTTAAAATGCCCTTGTGGGAAAGTGTATGTGGGACAAACTAGTCGACAGGTTAAAATTAGATTAAATGAACATCGGTCACAAATTAGATTGTTTATAACTAGACAAATAGTAGGGAATGACGGAGAAGATACTTCAAAAAAATTTGGAGAAACATCTGTGGCTAAACACTTTTTAGAGTTTGGCCACAATAATAGCGATCTAAAGTGGCGAGTATTAGAAAGTATAGAAGGCAACAACCAAGAAGAAATAAAAAGACGTCTGTTACAGAGAGAAGTCTATTGGATATCGAGGTTAGATGCAATGAGCCCGAGAGGCTTAAACGAGGAATGCAATTGGAAGGTTTTCCTTTAAAGTGTTTGAGAGAAGGCAAGGTTTCATATCCAGAAGGGCTAGTTATAGAACAAAAGCTGAATAGCAAGTAAGAAATAAAGGGTTAAGCGATGGAACCACTATTTAAGCCCCTGGTATGCTTACCGTAGCTGAGCTTGAGAAAGGGGACCGCCCCGAAACGTTGCGCAGGCGCAGTGCCTCTCACAGCAGACGAGAGGACTAGTCTCACCATAGAGGTATTGCACCCAGCAGATGGAAGGAAGAGACCGTGTTCAGGAGCGATTACACACAGTTTGGCAAGCTTCCAGCAAGCTAGCGAGGAGTCCTGAGTTCTGTATCAGTCATGTTTGTACCAGCGCTAGTGGACACATTGAAACAGATGAACTGCTCCGTGTCTTGACTCCATGCACAGCTACTCGCTGGAATGCCAATATGTATACCTTCACTCTTACAAGTTGTTACCTGTATCTCTAATATATTAAGAATATGCACATGTATATGTTTTAATACATTTTTCGTGCAACAATAAATAGTTAAACTACAGTTGAGAAAGCAAAGTGGTAGTCTTAAAGACTTTATTTCCAGTCCATTCATTCAGATAGCCTATCAGGAGAGATCACACAGGTCTGTAGCTATAGCGACCTGTGCTGGCAGCCTATCAGGAGAGATCAAACAGGTCTGTAGCTATAACGACCAGCGCTGGCAGCCTATCAGGAGAGATCACACAGGTCTGTAGCTAAGAAAACCAGAGCTAGCAGGCTATCAGGAGAGATCAAACAGGTCTGTAGCTATAGCGACCTGTGCTGGCAGCCTATCAGGAGAGATCAAACGGGTTTGTAGCAATAGTGACTAGTGCTGGCAGCCTATCGGAGGATGAGCAGGTCTAGGCTAAGCGACCAGAGCTGGGGCAGGCTATCAGAGAGATCAAACAGGTCGTAGCTATGCGACCAGATGCTGCAGGCTATTGGAGAGGCGAACAGGTCTTTTGCTATAGTGTCCGTGCTGGCCGCATATCAGGAGGGGACGAACGGGTCTGAGCTATGCAACCAGTGCTGGCAGCTTTCATTAGAGAGGGAAACAGGTCTGTAGCTATAGTGACCGACGCTGGAAGCCTTTTCAGGAGAGATCAAACAGGTCTGTATTTTAAAAGCGACCATGCTGGCGCCTAATTTCATGAGGGGACTGAACAGGTCTGTAGCTATGGGCAACCAGTGCTGACAACCTATCGGGAGAGAGAGAACGGTCTGTAGCTTAGCAACCAGGCTAGCGCCTTCAGGGAGATCAAACAGGTCTGAGCTATAGCGACCTGAGGAGCTGATGCAGCCATCAGGGGGGGAGATCTAGAAAATTTGGTGGGAAAATGTTAAATGGACAATATTGAAAAGTGCTTGTTTTTGCAAGATTTTAACTAAAAAGCCGACCCCTGTATGAACGACCCTTTAAGTGAAAGGAGATGTGGGGTTTTTAGAAAATTGGGGAATGGACCCCGGATTGTGGGGGGGCGAAAAGAGGGGAAAGGGGGAAGGTTTGTTTGGAGTTATTTTCCCTTTCAGTGTTGGGATGGGAAGCCTCTTCACATTGTGGTTCAGTCAAAATATTTATAGGGAATTGTCTATTGAGCGATTTTTTTAGGAACTGTTAATTGAGCATTTTCCCTTCAGACATAGTCTGATTTTAATCATGTATTATCCGGCCTTGAGGTTATATCTGGATTGCTGGATTTCTTCTATCCAGCCCGATACTTATTATAACTATGACGAGGACTTGTTTTTTAACCCCCAAATTTACTCTGACCTTTGCATTTTTTTGTTAGCATTTATTGGGTGTTATTGTGTATTCTATCCCTTTTCCCCTATATTTTAGTATCATTTCTTTTGTGTGAAAATAAATGGTTGGTTTAATTGTAACCCCTGCCCCCTGGAGGACGTGTCTGGAGGCCTCTTCATTTACATATGGACTGTGTTTCCTTGTACTTTATAGCCCTGATGTAGTGCAAGACCCCTGTTCTCCACTCTAAGTGCACCGTTAGCCGCATTTGTATGTTTTTCATAGCTATTCACAAGGCATTATGGGAAAGGAGTGAAAACTCAAGGCCCCCATTTTGGGGTAACAAATCCTGAAATTTGCTTTTGCCCCCTGAGTCTTCAGAAAGCAAAAGGATATTAGCCAAGCCAGTATAGCTCATCTACAGACAGTTGTTTCGGAGTTTACTGAGTGTACTGGCTGGTTGGGTGGGAGGCAATAAGTGGCTCAGAAAGGAGAGACGTTCCCCTTTCATAGCTATTGTATTCTACACTGAGTCAGTTCCTATAGCTCCAAGTATCCGAAGAGGAGTTACCTTATTACTCTCTTTACAGAAAATCTTTTTCCCTAGGAGGCAACCACAGAACCTTTACCTTATGTGCCATAAAGTGTTATGAACCTTCTGGGATGAGAGCAGCATATGTTATCACTTACATTAAGAGGTGTCCATAAATATTATAATAGGTGTTATGGAATTGCTAAATAAGCAACTTCCCAGAATGGAGCTGCCAGACAAACAATTGCCAAAACAAGCACAACATAGACAAAACAAAGAGCCCCCTCCACACAGCTCTCTGCAAGAGTCTACAGCTACCTATCACCTGCCACAAAACAGGCTGGACTTGCTTGCCAGAGACCCAGGTTGCCTCCCCAGACAGATCAGAAAGGGAAGATCTCTCCTTAGGGAGAGCACCTATATAGGCGTGTGGAGATTCAAAATTGCCTTTTTACACTCAAAGAAGCATCTGCATATCACAAGGCGTTATGGGAAAGGATGTGAGAAGCTCTAGCGCCCTCTTTTGGATGTAACAAATCCTCAATTTGCTTTTGACCCACTGGATCTTTGGAAAGCAAGAAGGGATATTTAGCCAAGCCAGCATCACTCATCTGTATACAGCCGTTTCGGGGTTTTGCCCCTCGTCAGTACAGAGCAGAGCGTTGCTGGCTTGGCTGAGTGGGAGGCAATGAGTGGCTCAGAAAGGGAAGATCTCTCCTTAGGGAAAGCACCTATATAGGCGTGTGGAGATTTGAAATTGCCTTTTTACACTCCACGAAGCATCTGCATATCACAAGGCATTATGGGAAAGGAGCTGAGAAGCTCTAGCGCCCTCTGCTGGATGTAACAAATCCTCAATTTGCTTTTGACCCATTGGATCTTTGGAAAGCAAGAAGGAATATTTAGCCAGGCCAGCATCACAGACAGATGTAATAGGAGAAAAATGAACCTCCTAGGTCAAATTTTTAATTCCAATTTGTTACCTGTTTTGTAGATATATATTGTGTTTGACGTAGAATTTTATCCAGTGTTTTTATGGAAATGTTACACTGATCCAGTAAGGGCATTGAGAAAGTATGGGGCTGGAGTCGGGGGTGGAGCCTGTAGGGGGAGGCCCCACATGGCCCAGAACCCTGGCCTAGCATAGGAGGCACAACACAACGTGAGGGGGGAGCGGGTATAAGTACGGCCCCCCGTCATGTCCCACCCACCCTCCTGGCATTGTTGAGGTTTCGGTGGGATGGTTCCTTAGTCTGTTTTGTGGGGGCTTTAGGATATCGGTGGAGGTTTGTTATCGCAGCGGCTTTGGCGGGTCGGGGCACTTGGAGGGGGTGAACATTTTGGTGAGGAATGGTCTGGCGAAGGTGGTGGGCTCTACAGGGCAGGTGAAGTCTTGGTAGCCATTCCAATATCAGTAGCACACTATCAACTAAAAAAACTATCCAAAGGCACATAGGAATTTTTGAAAAAACAATTCTGCTATTTAGGATACATGAAACATTTTTGAGGTTCTTAGTTCACATTTTGATCAAAACTGCTTAAGCCCACCTCCCATCAACAAGGGGACCTCAAATACAGGTGGGGACCTACACTAACATTACCTGTCTTTTGGGCCTGTTCAGACCTCCACATCTCAGGGAGAGAAGGTTCCGGCTACTAGGTACACTGCATTGATTTAAAAACCCGTGAAGGTGGGTGGAGTGCGAAAAACCAACCAGGAGGTCTTGGTAGCCGCCTGAGGTGGCTTGTGGTGCCCTTGAGTCAGAGGTGACGGCTGAGGGGAATGCAGCGAAGAGATCGACGGACGGTTCGTCAGACCACAGGATGGCTCCAAGGGCCACTCCACTCATTGGTTTCTCTTCACGGGTGCGTGTTCATTCCCCAGTGGGGGTGGGTTTTGAAGGAGTTCTTATTATTGGATGGTTATTAATGTTTTTGTATATGTTTATAAAACGGCTGCTGTGGCCATTTCATCCAACCTGTCTCTGGGTTATTATTTGAAAGAGGGAATTTTGGGTGAGGTTGGGTTGGGTAGTGGTCACGGAGTGTGTGGACTTAGGGGTTTGCTCAGGGTCATGCGCAGTCCTACTGAGTGCTTTTGTCATCTATGCCAAGTAGCAAGGACGTATTAATTAGGAAAGGTCTAGTTAAAAAATATGTGGGGAGAAACACACAGGTGGCTCAATGGTCACAGAGACGGCGTGAAGAGGGCAGAGAGCGACCAGATACTTCTTAGAAACGCATAATCAAGACTTCAGTCAAGTAAGTATAAACCTATAGATCAGATCCCTATGAATAACACTAACAGATATCAACTACTCCAGAAGAGGGAAACCTACTGGATGTATATATATATATATATATATATATATATATACAGGCAGTCTCAGGGTTACAAACGGGATAGGGACTGTAGGTTTGTTCTTAAGTTTAATTTGTTTGTAAGTCGGAACAGGTAGATTTATTAACTCCAGCACAAAAGGGTTTATTTTTAGTTTTGGATACTGCAGGGAATGTTTTTTTACATTTGGCTTGCTGTTTGTGTCCCTGTTTGACCTCATTTTCACCTCAGGTGCTGCTGTGGCATGCTGGCACTTATCGTTCTACAGCTACTATCGACTGTGGAACATGGAACTACAAGTGTCAGCACGCCCCGTATAAGTCTCCGTTTGTAACTAGGGGACAGATGTAAGTCGGAACAGTGTATATATATATATTGGGGCAGAGTGACCTTGTGCAGTTGCAGGTGTCTGCCACTAGGTGGCAGGATACCTGCTACAGACATGCCACCGAAAGCCTGGGTTCTGTAGGGGAAGGAAACTTTTTGGTGTCACTGACACAGGTAGCTAGCATGGCATAGTGACCCTGAGAAGTGTGCTGTCGTTACAGTTTCTGGTGAAGATATTGGGGTTGCTGGGTACAACCAGGAGTCCTTTGTTTCCGTGAGACCCAAAACAGTGAGGACACTGCCCACTGGGTACTATGCCAAGCTAGTCTGTGTGTGGAAGAAGGCTACTGGGTACGATAGCGCTGGTATTGGGGTAGTCAGTATTAACCCTGTGAATATCGGCATACGGGCTGAAGGTGATGACCTCCTGGCTGCAGGGTGTGCATGGGTCGTGCCACCCGTAGAAAGTGGCGATGACCGGTGTGTCGCCCATTGTAGGGTGAATAGATGGGATGAGCCCAAAGCTGTGTATGTCAGCAATGTCATCTCCAGCCCTAAAGATATAGGGAAGATATTGCCCCAAAGTTGGAGCTTTGATCCAGGGTTGATTACGCAGGGTGAAAAAGACCTATGGCCTTTATCAAGGAGGGGGATATGTAGCGAGTGACCTTGTGCAGTTGTTGGTTTCCACCACTAGGTAGAATTTAGCAGAATACCTGCTCCAGATGTGCCACCGAAATCCTGGGCTCAGTGGGGGGAGGAAACTTTTTGGTGTCAGTAGCAATAGGTTACTGACACAGGTAGCTAGCATGACAGGTATGGGTTTCCTTACCCGGGACGGTCATAGCGTTGGGTGAGAGGCCATCCCCGCGTTCCAGTGCCAGGTCTTACTAGGCCTATTAAAAGGCTGGTACTCCAGTTGAGCAGGGGGCGTGGTTTCTACCTGGACGTTTTTGAGCAGCAAGCAGAGATGGGACTGGAAGCTCTGGCTTAAGAGAAGCTCCCGGTACAAACCGTGTGGACGATTGCTGTTTTGTAGGGTGATGTGTGATAGGCACAGACCTTTGTACAGAGAGGGACTCTGAATGTGAGTTATTGGCCAGACCGCCGAGGATTTCTGTTTATGCGGTTTTTTTGCTATAAACTGTTGTACCACAATGAGACTACTCGCAATTAAGCTTGGCTGAGGCCAGTATTAAAGTATTCCCCAGTCTGTGCGGAAGATTTGTGTGACCTCAAATCGCCTATCTACCACAGATTGACAAGTCCAAAAGACAAGTCGGTGTGGCTAGTCCCCAAGATGTACAAAGATGGCGTCTGAGAGCTAAGAAGCAGCTTACAATTGGTGGAGGATGCGGGCAACAGATTGGCCACTCAACTGGACGTTTGTGAACAAATTGGTGCAGAGAAAGACAGTTTTAAATATCGGAATGCTGCAGTCTAACAGTTGGACTGCTGGATTGTTACCTCTGTGTGAGCATAGCATGTGTCTGAAGAAGACACACCTTGCAGCAGACTTTGGTGTCTGTATGGGAGACTGTGTCTGCAATGGGGAATAAATGAAAACCTGCCTCAGTGGAGAAGGAGACTGTCTTGGAGTGACTGGGGATTGCACCCCCTGTTAAAGAGACTTTTGTCTGCCATGGATAAAATTTTTGTTTTGGACTAAGGTGGATGTTTTTGAGCTGGCCACTGTATGATGGAGAGGGAAAATGCTAATCTAACTAAGAGCTGCTGATAATGTAGTGTTCTCAAGGGCATACAGTGAAATATATTATACACTCATGGTCATGTGATTTTAGTAGGCCAGATGAGTGCCCTTACACCTAAGTGATGTCGTTTTTCGACATCTTTCTGTGCTCTGCCACGATTGGATTGGCTGCCAATAGTGTGCAGTCTAGCCGCTCTGAACCAAACTGAAAATGACCTTGTCGAACTAGAGGCTTTATCGTAGCGAACAGTAAATTATTTGGTTCGAAGTTCGAGTTCTAAATATTGACGATTCCAGAACAATTCGTTCAATACTAATGGTGGATGATTCGCTACCCACTTGGTGGGTGGAAATGACTATCGCCAGGATGTCTCCAAAGTGCGCCGTACCGGACAATCGCGTACCCGAGTGTGAAGGAACCCGTCAGAATATTGGATAGATTCGTTCCAATATGTTTTGAAACCTGTTGTGGGACCCTTGTGCATAGGCTTGAGGTTTGTGAGAACCAACAGTCCGGGTGTCTACTTGGCAGAGACTTCCCCCATTTCAGGCATTTGTAGGCATTGGCGTATCGGCGAGGTGTATGTCTGCATGGATGAGGCCTTAGAGGGTATGTGCAGACCCTAGTGAGGTGTATCGCATGATTTGGAGGAGGCCTCAGTAGGTTGTGTGCAGACCCTAGTGAGGTGTATGCCTGCATGAATGAGGCCTCAAAGGGTGTGTGCAGACCCTAGTGAGGTGTATGTATGCATGGATGAGGCCTCAGAGGGTGTGTGCAGAACCTAGTGAGGTGTATGCCTGCATGAATGAGGCCTCAAAGGGTGTGTGCAGACCCTAGTGAGGTGTATGTATGCATGGATGAGGTCTCAGAGGGTGTGTGCAAGACCCTTAGTTGAGGTTGTATGTATCGCCATTGGATGAGTTCCAGAGGGTCGTTTGTGGCAGAAACTAGTGAGGTGTTGATGACTGCTATGGAACGCGTAGGTCTCAGGGGTGTGTGCAGACCCTAAGTGAGGTGTAATGCCTGCCTTGAATGTAGGTGTCACTCAGAGGTGTGTGTGCCAGACGCCCTAAAGTGAGGTGGTTATGCCTGCATTGTCTGAGGTCTCAGAGGGTGTGTGCACACCTTAGTGAGGTGTATGCTTGCATGGTTGAGGCCTCAGGCGGTGTGTCCAGACACCTCAGTGAGGTGGTTATTCATGCAATGGATGAGGCATTCTAAGAGGTGAGTGTGCAGACCACTTTGCGGTAGAGGTGTATGCTGCATGAATGAAGCCTCAGGTGGGTCTGGTTGTTGCTGCAGTACACTAGTGAGGTGTATGCCTACATGGATGAGGCCTCATAGGGTGTCCAGACCCTAGTGCATGCATGGATGAGGCCTCAGAGGGTGTGTGCAGAGAAACCTATGAAGTGATTATGCTGCATGGATGAGATCCTTAAGAGGGTGTGTGCAGAACTAGTGAGAGTGTTTGCCGCATGGTATGAGGCATCTGAGGGTATTGTGTGCAGAGACCCGAGTGTTTGAGGTGTTTATGTCCTGCTTGGATGATGGCCTCAGGGTTTGGTTTGGGCAGGACCCTAGTGAGGTGTACTTATGCCTGCATGGATGAGGCACCATAGGGTGTGTGCAGACCCTAGTGAGGTGTATGGAAGCAGAGGATGAGGCCCCTCAGAGGGTTGTGTGTAGACCCTTTTGAGGTGTTATTTCATGTCTATGGATGAGCCTCAGAGGGTATGTGCTTCAGACCCTAGTGTGGTGTATACCTGCATGCATGAGGCCTCAGAGGGTGTCTGTAGACCCTAGTGAGGTGTATGGATGCATGGGATGAGGTTCAGAGTGTGTGTGCCGACCCTTGTGAAGCTGTATGCATGCATGGGATGAGGCCCTCAGAGGGTGTGGTGCATAGACCACTGGCGGTGAGGTGTAATGGATGGCCTTTATGGATGATGGCATCAGTGGGGTCGTGTGCAGGACCCTAGGAGGTGTTTGACTATGGATAGTCGACTCAGAGGAAGTTACAGGCCCTCTCATAGTGAGGTTTTTGCCTAACATGGATTGTGGCCTCAGATGGGTGGGTGTGTGCAGGAACCTAGTGTGGTGTATGCTGCTGGATGTGGGCATCAGAGGGTGTGTGCAGGACCTTGTGAGGTTTTGCAAATGGATGAGGACTCAGGAGGGCTGTGTGAGACCCCTAGTGAGGTTTATGCAAGGATGAGGCCTAAGAGGGGTGGTGTGCAGACCCTAGTGAGGTTTATGCATGGATGAGGCCTTCAGAGGGTGTCGTGCAGACCCTAGTGGGTTTATGCATGGATGAGGCATTCAAAGGTTGTGTGCAGTCCCTAGGGGATGGTGTATGAATGGATGAGGCATCAGATGGTGTGTGCAGGTCATTAGTGTAGGTTTATGCATGGGATGAGGCATCAGTGGTGTGTGCCAGAGACACTAGTGATGGTTTATGCATGGATGAGGCCTCAGAGGTGTGTGCAGACCCGAGTGAGGTGGATGCCTGCATGGATGAGGCCTCAGAGGGTGTGTGCAGACCATAGTGAGGTGTATGCATGGATGAGACCTCAGAGGGTGTATCCAGACCCTAGTGAGGTGCATGCATGGATGAGGCCTCAGAGGGTGTGTCCAGACGCAAGTGAGGTGTGTGCATGCATGGATGAGATCTCAGAGGGTGTGTGCAGACCCTAGTGATGTGTATGCATGCATGGATGAGGCCTAAGAAGGGGGGTGCAGACCCTAGTGAGGTGTATGCATGCCTCGGATGAGGGGTCTAAGAGGGTGTGTCGCCGACCCTAGTTGTGGTGTATGCATGGTTGAGGCCTCATGAGGGTGTGTGTCTAGACCCTAGATGAGGTGTATGCTTGGATGTAGGCCTCTGAGGGTTGTGTGCAAGACACCTACTAGTGAGGTGTATGCACTTGCATTGAACGTGCCTCAGAGGGTGTGTGCAGACCCTTGGTGAGGGGATATTGCCTGCTTGTGATGAGGACCACAGAGGGTGTCCACACTAGTGAGGTGGTTTGCCTGCATGAACGAGACCTCAGAGGCTGTGTGTTGACCATAGTGTGGTGTATGCCTGCATGGATGAGGCCTCAAAGGGTGTGTGCAGAACCTAGTGATGTGTATGCCTGCATGGATGAGGCCTCAGAGGGTGTGTGCAGACCCTAGTGAGGTGGTTACAAATTGCATGGATGAGGCCTCTCAGAGGGTGTGTTGCAGGGACCTAGTGAGGTGTTTTTCATGCATTGGATGATGAGGGCATCAGAGGGTGCCTATGTGTGCAGACCCTGTTGAAGCGTGTATGCCTGCAGGGATCAAGGCCTCTCAGTGGGTGTGTGCAGACCCTTGTGTAGGTGTATGCATGGATAGAGACATAAGAGGGTATATCAGAAACTAGTGAGGTGTATGAATGCGTGGCTTGAGGACTCGGAGGGTGTGTCCAGAAGCAAAGTGAGGTGAGTTGTGTGTTGCATGCTCTTGGATGAGATCTCTCAGAGGGTGTGTTGCAGACCCTAGTGAGGGTGTTTTTCTATGAATGGATGGAGGACTCCAGAGGGCTCACTCGCAGAACGCTGGAGTGTCTGTGCAGACCCTAGTGATGTGTATGCCTACCCATTGGATGAGGAACCTCATAGGCGTGTCAGTCCATAGTGCATGACATGGATGACGGCACCTATTCAAAGGGTTGTGGGCAGACCTTAGTGAAGTGTGATGCCTGCTATTAGATGAGGCCAAGAGGGTGTGTGCAGACCCCTTAGTGTGGTGGTATGGTATGCATAGTTGAGGCTTCCTTCAGGGGTTGTGTGCAGACCCCTAGTGAGTTGTATATGGATGCCTCATGGTATGAGGCATCTCTCAGGGGTGTGTGCAGACCCTTAGTGAGGGTGTAATGACTGCATGGATGGGTCACTCAGAGGGTGTGTGCTGGACCCTAGTGAGCATGTATGCATGCATGGGTGTAGGCTTCAGAGGGTTGTGTGCCAGGACCATCGGTGAGGTGTTTCACTTGCTGAAGCCTCTGAAGGTGTGTGCAGATCCTGTGAGTGTGATGGATGGCATGGATTGAGGCCTCAGGGGGTGTGTGCAGAACATAGGGGAGGTGTTATTGCGCCTGCACTGGATGAGGCCTCTGTGAGGTGAGTTGCAGACACTAGTGAGGGTGTTGCCTACATGGAATGTGGCCCATCGAGAGGGTATGTAAATACCTTGTAAAAAAAACATGTGCTGAGGCAGATTTTTGTGTGCAGCAATGTGCAGTGTTTTACAGAGAGGGTGATCTGTGATGGAGATTTCTGGATTGTGGAACTGTAGGTAATGAAGAGGAATGGTGTGGGCTGGGGACCTTGTCGTCCAACCTTAAGTCATCTTACTCGATAGTTTGTGTATTTCCAGTTGGCTTTTAATGCTAGGGTCACAAAGAGTGCAAGTTGGTGTCTGGAAAGGAGTGAGCTGCTAGGACAACACAGAGGTGGGTTTAGGCTGTTAAAAGTCCTAGTGAGGGGAGGTGGTAGCGGGTGTGTTGAAGTGCCTCAGAATGGATAAAGATTGGTGCCTGGTTCTGAGTCAACTGATAGAATGTTCCTCTTACGCGGTTAGTGGAGGGACAGTAGCAACAGTATTACAGAGATGGTATGTTCTGTGGTTTGTGACCACCTACAGGTGGGTGCCATGTGTAGCCAAATGTCCGCTGCACCTACTGGTGGTAAAAAAAAAAAAAAAATTGATATTCCATTTATAAATGTGTCTGTCATTGCCTCCAGCCCATAGTGTGAAGTTGATGGAGAGAAAGAGGTAGGAGGCTCCCTGATAGAAATATGTGAGTTCCTCTCTTAGATGGGTTATAGGGGGTGTGATGGAAAATGTCTACATCTTCGTGTGATGCATAAGGCCTGCTGCTAGACAGAGCCGGTGAGAGGTGTGCACAGGGGAAGGTGTCCTCTGACGCTGGTGAGATGGTCAGTGAGGACCAGAGGATCTGCTGCTAGACAGAGCCGGTGAGGGGTCGTGAACTGGGGGAAGGTTGTCACTCTTCTGACGATGGTGAGTGTATGGTCAGTGAGGACCAGAGATATGTGCTAGAAAAGGAGCCAGTAAGAGGTGTGCAAATGTGGGAAGGTGTCCTCTGACACTCGGTGAGTGGTCAGTGAGGTCCTCAGAGGATCTGTAGCTATGACCAGAGCTGGTGAGTAGGACGGTGTGCTCTCAGCGGGAAGGTGTCGCCTCTGATCACTGGTGAGTATGGTCAGTGAGGGAACCAGAGGGATCTCCTGATAGATCAGAGTCCGTGATGTGAAGGTGTGCACAGGGGAAGGTGTCCTCTGACACTGGTGAGATGGTCAGTGAGGACCAGAGGATCTGCTGCTAGACAGAGCCGGTGAGAGGTGTGCACAGGGGAAGTTGTCTCATGACGCTGCGTGAGGTTAGGTTGTGTTTGAGATCAAGTGTGTGTGACCGGCAGGATTGCTGACTAGACAGAGCTGGTGATGAGGTGGTCACCAGGGGAAATAAGGTGTCTCTAATGATGGTGAAGATGGTCAGTGAGGACAGAGGATCGCTCTAGGAAGAGTACGGCTTGGAGTGGTTATAGCACAGTGGATGTGTTCTGTCTTACTGTGACGCTCGGTGAGATGGTCAGTGAGGGCCAGCGGATATGACTGACTACGACATGAGCGGTTGAGACGGTGTGCACAGGGGAAGGTTGTTCTCTGAACACTGTGTGATGATGTTCAGTGATGGGACCTCATGATGGATCTGTCTAGTCAGAGATGGTGAGAGGTGTGCATAGGGGAAGGTGTCATCATGAACGCTTGGTGAGTTATGGTCAGTGAGGAACAGAGGATCTGCTGTAGTCTAGAGTCGGTGAGAGGTGTGCCAGGCGGAAGGCTGTCCTCTGACAAATCGGTGAGATGGTCAGTGAGGACCAGAGGATTTCCTGCTAGACAGAGCCGGTTGTGTGGTGTGTTTTGTGCACAGGGGAAGTGTCTCTGACGGTGGTTGAGATGGTCGCACGTGAGGATCCAGAGGATCTGCTGCGAGGACAGAGCCGGGGTGAGAGGTGTGCACAGGGTAGGTGTCCTATGACGTGGAGAGTCATGGTATAGTGAGGCCCCGGGGATCTGTTGTTTTGCCCAGAGCGGTTTGGGGTGTGCAAGGGGAGGTGTCTCTGCGTTGGGGTTTTGGTAGTGAGGACCAGGGTTGCGTTTGGGAAGAGCCTTTTGAGAGGTTGACAGGGGAAGGTGTCCTCTGACGCTGGTGGGGATTTGGTCAGTGGGCCACGGGGATCTGCTGCTTAGAGACAGAGCCGGTGAGGGGTGTGGACAGGGGAAGGGGTCTTTTGACCCTGGGAGAGGTTTTGGGTAGTGGGGGCCCAGGGGGTTTGTGCTTAGACAGAGCCGGGAAAGGGGTAGCACGGGAAGGGTGTCCTTTGACGTTTTGGGGATGGTCAGTGGGGGCCGAGGTTTGTTTGCTTGCAGGCCCCGGTGGAGGTGTGCACGGGGAAGGTTTTTTGCCTGGGAGATGGCAGTGAGGACAAGGTTGCTGCTAGACAAAAAGGGGGTGGGAGGTTAACGGGGGAAGGGTGTCCTCGGGGGCCCTTTGGTGAGATGGTAGGGGGGGGGCCAGAGGATCTGCTGCTAGACAGAGCCGGTGAGGGGGTGTGCACAGGGGAAGGTGCCCTCTGGGGGGAGGATGGTCAGTGGGACCAGGGGGGTCTGTGCTAGCAGAAGGTGAGGGTTTTTTGTGCCCAGGGGGAAGGTGTCCTCTGACCTGGTGAGTGGTCAGTGAGGCCAGGGGGGATCTCCTGCTAGACGGGCCGGTTTTGAGGGGGTTGAACAGGGGAAAGGTGTTCCTCTGACGTGGTAATGGTCAGTGGGACAGGGGATCTGCGGGGCTAGACAGCGGGTGGGGGGTGTGCAGGGGGAAGGTGTTCCTTGACGGGCTGGTGAGATGGTCAGTGGGGCCAAGGATCTGCTGTAGAAGGCCGGGAGAGGTGTGCACAGGGGGGAAGGGTCCTCTAGGCTGGTGGATGGTCATTTTGGGCCCCAGAGGATCTGTGCTGAAGAGCCGTTGAGGGGTTTTGGCACAGGGGGGGGGGCCCCTTTTCGAGGGTGGTGAGATGGTCAGTGAGGCCCCAGGGATCTGCTGTAGAAGAGCCTGGTGGGGTGCACAGGGGAAAAGGTGTCCTCTGACGTGGTGAGAATGGTCAGTGGGGCCCAGAGGATCTGTGCTGAAGAGCCGTGGAGGTGTGACGGGGGGGAAGGTGTCCCTCTAGGTGGGAGGGGGTCAGTGAGGCCCGAGGTTTTCTGGCTAGAAAAAGCGGTGAGAGGGGTGCACGGGGAAGGTGCCCTCTCGTTTGAGTGGTCAGGGGGGGGGACCAGGGTTTTCTGCTTAAAAAAGGGGACCCGGTGGAGGTTTTGCACGGGGAAGGTGTCCTCTGAGTTGGGGATGGTCAGTGAGGCCAGGGGGTTCGCTGTAGAAAGAGCCAGTGAGAGGTGTGCCCCGGGGAAGGGGTCCTTACTGGTGGATGGTTTCCAGGGGACAGAGGATTGCTGCTAGAAGACCGGGTGAGGGTGTGCCGGGGGAAGGTTTTTTCCCCTCTGACCCCGGGTGAGATGGTCAGTGGGCCCCCGAGGTCTTGCTAGAAAGAGCGGTGAGGGTGTTGCCAGGGGAAGGTGTCCTCTGACGGGGGGTGAGATGGTCAGTGGGGACCAGGGATCGGGCGCTAGACAGAGCTGGTGGGGAGGGTGCCAGGGGGGGGTTTGTCCTCTGACCTGGTGAGATGGGTTCAGTGAGGCCAGGGACTTTTTGTAGCAGACCCGGGAGGGTGTGCACGGGGGGGAAAGGTGTCCTCTGGGGGGTGGTGAGTTTGGCCATGAGGAAAAAGGGATTGCTGTAAAAAGAGCCTGAGAGGGTGAAAGGGGGGGGTTTTCCTCTGAGTGGTGAGATGGTCAGTGAGGACAGGGATTGCTGTAGAAGGGGCGGGGAGGGGGGGGCACAGGGAAGGTTTCCCGGGTGGTGAGTTGGCAGTGGGGACCAGAGGATTGTTTGCTAGACAGAGTGGTGGAGGTGGCACAGGGGGAAGGTGTCCTCTAGCGGGTGAGATGGTCAGTGGAGGCCAGAGGATTGCTGCTAGAAAAGAGCGGTGGGGGTTTTGGGACAGGGGAAGGTGTCCTTGGGACCTGGTGGATGGTTCCAGTGGGGGGACCAGAGGATCTGTGCTAGAAAAGACCCCGGGGTGAGAGGGGTGTGCACAGGGGAAGTGTCCTCTAGGTGGGAGATGGT
>JAODAL010011670.1:0-98841 GCA_025379985.1 Phyllomedusa bahiana | reverse complement strand
AGCCCCGAAAGGGGAACGGAGTCTAAGTAGGTCGGTTTTAAACCAGAGCCCGCCCCCAAAGCGGGATGGACTTGCTGCGGCGGATTGCTACCCAGGTCGCTACCCCGACGTGATTCTTGCTTGCGGTCGCAGCGAGGTGTTGCGTGGTACAAAATCGTGAAGCAGGCTCGTAGTCGGGGACAGGCAGAAGGTCAGGACAGGCGGCAAAGGTTCGTGGTCAAGGGACGGAGGCAGAAGGTACGGTCCCCATTAACGTAACAATACACTTAGGAACGCTTCCTCTCCAGGCACTAGGCCACTAGGGATTCGGCAAGGTGCTGGGGAAGAGGCAGGGCTAAAATAGGGACCGTCCCGGTGAAAACCCAATCACCGGCGCACTGTCCCTTTAAATTCCCGGCAGTGCCGCCGGCGGCGACTAGAGGGCAGCGCGCGCGCACCCGGCCGGCAGCAGGAGCGCGCCCCAGGAGGGGGACCAGGAGCGTGGACGGGTAAGTGTACCCGTGACACCCCGGGGTGCCCGCGGCCCGCGCTCGGGCCCGCGGCACCGGCCGCGCAGGAGGTGCTGCGGCGTTGCGGGTGTGCCTGCGACCCGACACGAGGGTGCAGGGACACCCGCAACATTGCTTTTCCTTATTCTTATTTTTATTGTTAAATAACCTGGAATTACAAAAAATAATATTGGCTTACAAGATTTACATTTATATAAAGTAGTGCATCCAGCCTAATACATTGTGCACATGTGTGGTTCTGTTTGCAATTCTTTGCAGCTTATTTTATAATCATGATTTGTTAATTTGGGTTTGTGTTTTTTACATTGGACTATAATTACTGGTTTTTGCCAAAAGGCAAAACAAAGAAGCCCAATTCCTATGACATAGCCTCAATAATACGTAACTTTTAGTAGTATTCAAAATAAGAAAAAGAACCAAACAGGATTAAAATCATGATCCCTTAGTGCAAATAGTATAATTTCTTGTTAGGAATAACCATAATAGCTAGTGGTACCACTGTTGCCTAGAGTAACCACCTCTTCAGATAGATTATAGTATATATGGCAATGTAGCTGCAGACTACACTTGCACATAACAGTAAGCACGTAGGGTTGCCATTAACAATTGCTACAAGATTGCACCCCCGTCTCCCCGACATGTTCCGCTGTAAGAACAGAGTCTTCAGGGGTTGTGCGGCTAATGGACTAAACACACTTGACTACACACAGCATTAGATTTTCATCTCATGAGCCTGCAGGCAAAGATAGTATGTTGCTCTGGATGCCTTTTATCTTGCAAAATATTGTTTAGACCTGGTTCACATATGCATCGGAGGTTCTATCTCGTATTGGGAATGTCTGAAAAATAGTGCTATTTTTTCTGTCTAAACAATGGACACCATGACGGAAACACGGCAGTCCTACTCTAATTATTAGAGTCTGTCGGACGCCGTGGGTGTCCGTTGTGAAACAGATCCTTAGGTGTCCATTTTTACCTCTGTGCAGGAGGTTCCAAATGGAATCTCCGACGCAGATGTGTACCAAGCCATACCAACCTATTTCACTCCTAATTTTATTTTTGATAAATTAATTTAGAACAAATAGCCTACAATGTATCAGTCACTTAAGTGTACACATTAACTCTACTGCATGATGGCATCATTTTTTATCATAGTTTTAGTTAATGGATTAACTTCAAAGAAGTTCTTGACTCTAGGCCAACAGATGCATTAACATGAATTCTTCCTTCTGAAGCTGGAAAAGAATTGGTTCCAATACCCATGTTATACCTTGTGTTTGTGCTTTGTGGATGGCCAGGTTATTGTATAACCTGAGTTCTTAACACTAAATATTAGAAAAAACTTGCAGTTTAAACCAAGAATCACTAATAGGCATTTTAACTTGTACCGCCTGGATTAAATAATAAAAAAAAACGGAAATGTGGAAGAAACAGACACAAACACCTGCAGTTTGCAAGCATGAGGCCAGTTCTTTCCAACCTGTTTATACAAGTTGAAAGGAAGAAAGTGTAGTGTCAGACTGGAGTTTGTTATTGGAGCCCACTCTACAGCTACTTCACATGACTGCACATACTGCACATGCCCGTTGCCCTCTGCCTCTTGATTTTTCTCTTTCTTTGCCTTTCTCCCTTAAAAGTAGCTCCAGGGCTGCCATGCTGGGAGCCCACATGCGCTTGGGCCCATTAGTAATTCTCTTAGTCCCCTATGGGGCAGTCCAAACCTGAGAAGAAGCAGAGTCCAACTTTGAGGCAACTGCAGGAGAAGGGTAAAGCAAAGGAAGTGGTGTCAGAGTCTAGCATTAGGTAAGGGTAGGTAAAGAGTAGGTCAGGCAGCTATTATTCACCGGACACTGGTTGTGCTAAGCAAAATATTGTAATATTGTAATATTTTGATAACACTTAAAATCTGTTCCAAAATATCTTATTTTAACCAAAAGCCTGGGCGCTAGCCTTTACCAATAGTTCCACAGTCTCACTGCTCTTACAGTAAAGAATCCCTTTCTAAGTTTACATAGAAACTGTGCAATCCATGTGTAAGATCGTTAATGAAAATATTAAAGCGAATAGGGAACAATACTGACCCCTGTGGAACCCCACTAGTAACAGGGATCCAGTCGGAGAATTTACCGTTAATCACCACTCTTTGTTTTCTATCACTGCGCCAGTTGCTTAACCACTTACAAGCATTTTCCTCCATTCCAAGCATTCTCATTTTACTAACCAACATTTTATGTGGCACAGTATCAAATGCTTCAGGAAAATCTAAATATTTGACATCTAGTGCCTCACCCCGATCCAGTTTAGGACTAACCTCTTCAGAGAAGCAAATGAGATTAGTTTGACAGGATCAATCCTTCATAAATCCATGCTAGTGCCACTTTATACATTTATTTTCAGTGAGATACTATAGGATAGCATCTCTTAGAAAACCTTAACACATTTTACCTACAACAGAGGTTAAACTTACCAGCCTATCATTTCCAGGATCTCTTTTTGACCCAATCCTTTGGGAAATACCCCGTTATTATACAGTCCATAAATATTAAGAATAGGGGCGTGACTATCACATTAATTAACTCCCTTAGGACATGGGGTGTATACTATCAGGACGTGGTAATTTGTCTATTTTAATCTTCTAAACATGGAGCTGCACTTCCTTTTGGGTTAGACAAGAAACATTTAAGGTGGAGTTTACCTCATCCCTCTGCTCATCAACAGGAAGGTCATCCTCCTCGGTAAATACAGTGGAGAAAAAAATTGTTTAGTAGGTTTGCTTTTTACTCATCGCCCTCTACAGTCTCTCCCTCAATTTTTTTTAAAGGGCCAACATTTTCAGTTTTAATCTTTTTATTATTTATATAGTTAAAAAAATATTTTGGGGTTAGTTTCACTTTCTATGGCAATATGTCTTTCTGTCTCCAGCTTTGCTGTCTTTATCATTATTTTACATATTTTATTTTTTTCCTTATAGTTTTCAAGTGCCTCTTCACTGCCCTCCTGTTTATGTACCTGAAATGCTTTCTTTTTGTTATTTATTACCTTCTTTACATCTCTGTTGATTCAT
The DNA here is from genome assembly GCA_025379985.1 of Phyllomedusa bahiana. Classification (NCBI taxonomy): domain Eukaryota; kingdom Metazoa; phylum Chordata; class Amphibia; order Anura; family Hylidae; genus Phyllomedusa; species Phyllomedusa bahiana. Next base: position 95,268 of record JAODAL010011670.1, on the reverse strand, counting down.
ATTGGTTTTTTCCTGTTTCTAATTATTTTATTACCATAATTTATGTACCTCTCACAGTGGGTGCTTAACATGTTTTTAAAGATCTCCTATTTATTATCTGTTCTGTTATTTTTAAACACCATGTGACAATCAGTGGCAAAGCATGTGCATAGACCCTATGTAGCAGCAGAGAGAATGCCTAATGGTCCACATACAAGTCCAGTAGTCACACCATTTGCAGCTTTGTAGAACCAAAGGGAAAAGGTAACTCCATAATATTTCATGGGATGGAGGTATGAAAACAGAAGCATACAGAATTACAATGTGAGCTTATAGTAGACTATGAACTTCAGGTAACAGATCCATAAAAATGGATTCATAATATGGCAAGTTGCGCTTAGTTTTAGATTTACAAACCTTGAAGGGACTTTCCTTAGAACTAAAGAACATTGACTCAATGGAAGAAATGGCATAAAGTAACAAAAAAAAAATCTTAATCTTATCTGATAAATCTGATGCTGCTCCAGTGCCCTTAGACCAGAAGTCCCTGGAGGTAACAGTGATGTGTCCATATTTCCAGATATCTGCTGTTGCCAATCACTGATTATAATATTCCTTTGACATACACTGATGAGAACAGTGATTGACTGCAGCAGTCAATGGTTATATGGGGAGGTCACACCATTGCAGCAAGAACCCATCAAAATGTCAGCCATGAAACAGCCGTTGATTTATCAGGTGCGTATCAGTTCTTCCGGGGTTTTTTATGATTCCTCCATTTGGTCAATTTACCACCACTCTAAAAATGTTATTTCAATATTGATCCAGTTCACATGAAAAGTTTTTAATATTTTTGGTATTTTATTTACAGAAAAACCCTGGTGATCGACTGGGCAGATAACATCCTGTACTTCTGCTATGTGAACTCAGAAGTTAGTACTATTGACTAAATAAAAATAAAATCCTTGACTGTAGCACTTTCAATTGGGGCTGCATCTGTAACATATCAATTAAAATTGTGAAATTAATATTAATGAAGCCTTATGAATCAGCCATCTCCATTTAAGAGTTTGCCTCCTTCCCAGCAGAGGGGAGCTTTGAAGTGATCCGTAAAAGTGTCTACAGTCTGTTCAATATATTATAAATGTTAAATATTAAAAACTCTTGGTTCCCTTATTTATACTCTGAGCTATTAAAGACTGCTTGACATACCCTGAGTGAACTTGCAGGTCTAATTCAATAAAGTGAGCATTTTCCATTACCAAACATAGAATAAAGTTTATAAAAATACACAAATACTTTTTATTTTGTAATCTAAGGATCTGTTGACAGCTGGGATTAAATTAAAGTTGATCTGATTTACATCTCCTGAATGTCGATTATAGAATCTTGTCGAAACTTCTAGCCACCTGCCTGAGTAGGGATATTCTATAATGCTCATCTGAGATTAGCTAGGACTCTTGCTGAACCGCCTACTGGATGCAGTGTTCCTTAATTTACATCCAATTTACTGAGCCTGGCAATGTAAATGGAATTAGAGCCAACCATTTATTCATCTGCAGACAGCTGTTTCAGGGTGTTTGCTCCACATCAGTGCAGATTAGAACACTGGTTGGCTAGGTGAGATTCTTTAGGGCTACATCTAACACAAATATCAGTGGCACACTAAAGACTAAGTAAAACCTCAAGGTATATAGAAATATTGGAAATGCATTACTGCTAAGGAAAATATGGAAACCCGGGACTCTTAGTTTACAGTATTTGATCAAAGATTGTATTAAGCTCACCTCCAAAACGTCAAGGGATCCAGAGCAGGTGAGTCCCTATACTAAACATGTTACCTCTCTAGGCGTCAATCCAGACTGCAACTTCAGGGAATGGTAGGAACTAGCAATTGGGTTATCCTGCACTGGTCTAAAGAGGCAGCTGAGTGCAGCAAGCAATGAGATTGCCAATCTCAAATGAACTACAAAACGTATATAAAGCTGTGCACATCTAAAATATACTCTGAAAAACGCAAAGCATAGGTGCACACTGAAAGGCAATAGCATACATCTAACACAAATATCATGGCACACTAAAGACTAAGTAAAACCTCAAGGTATATAGAAATATTGGAAATGCATTACTGCTAGGGAAAATATAGGAAAACCTGGGACTCTTAGTTTACAGTATTTGATCAAAGATTGTATTAAGCTCACCTCCCAAAACGTCAAGGGGATCCAGAGCAGGTGAGTCCCTATACTAAACATGTTACCTCTCTAGGCGTCAATCCAGACTGCAACTTCAGGGAATGGTAGGAACTAGCAATTGGGTTATCCTGCACTGGTCTATTTGTGTTAGATGTATGCTATTGCCTTTCAGTGTGCACCTATGCTTGCGTTTTTCGGTTTTTTGATGTGCACAGCTTTATTGTTTTGTATTTCATTGAGATTGGAATCTCACCTGCTCGGGGGATCCCTTGGTTTTGGGAGGTGAGCTTTTTTACAATCTTTGATCAAATTGTAAACTAAGAGTCCAGGTTTTCCCATATTTTCCTTAGCAGAATGTTTTTCCAAATATTTCTATATCCCTTTGAGGTTTTTACTTGTCTTTGTGTGCCTGATATTTTGTTAGATTTGCTATTCCTTTCAGTTGCCCCTTGCTTGCGTTTTTAGAGTATATTTTAGAGTGCAAGCTTTATTACTTTTTTGTAGATTCTTTAGGGCTAGCTTGAAAGGAGTAATGTTCCTCATTAGGGAGAGGCAATATGTAGTTGCCTAAATTTTTACATTGAAAGTCTCAGTGAAAATGCTGGAACGCTGCATCCAATAGGTGGGTCTGCCATTACCATGGGCTTTTTAAAATTTTTTAAATTTCTTTGGATAGAAATAGTGTATAAGTTTTTATTTTCGCCAGTGATGGGAAATTTAGCCAGAGTTGGCATCTTGCATTGTATTACTATCCCCTGGTAAACTCCATGTCCATCTTCGTATAACCTAGATGAAAACACGTCGCAAACACGTGGGAACATCCAATAGCATGTTTTATTGATATTTATTGTTTGTTTGTACCTATGGTGAACTTTTTTGGAGCCTTTTTTATGAATGTATCCAACATATCTTAGTGAGAGGTATAACAGGGTGCAATAGAGTCAGTCAGCCATTTTTGTGACTGCCCTTTTTGGGCGATGACTCAGATTGTTTGTGGAAAAAAGATTGGGGGCAGGTAAGTGCAAATGTTACCTGTTTACTTTCCTTATTTTGTGGGTATGGATTTTTGGAAGCTGAAAATCCTTACAGCTCTCCACATTGGAATTGAATGATATTTCAATTCAATTGAATTATGTTATACCCATCAGCTACCCACTGTAATATTTTACTCTGTATATAACCTCTCATACAATTAGGATATGGATACGGTATGAATTTATGGTTTGGGTCAAAAAATTTGTTGTTAATAAAACTTTTAGGGTAGTCCCCGGCATGGCTTTTTGGTTTGGGTTTTCAGACGGTTTGCGGATTGCAAAAACCATCTGAAAAAACAAGAAAACATTTACCCCTAACTTTAAAAAAAAATCCCCTTTTGTAGTTACCTTTAAAGGATTTTCAGCCGGACTTTTCAACCACCGGAGTTCAGAAAAATTTGGAGCATGCACAATCCTCCATCCAGTTTTCGGGGGGGGGTGTAATTTTAAAGCTTAGGGGGGGAGGGGGAATCTGCAAACAGAATTTCCCCAGAATTTTACATATGCTTGTGGCGTACCTTAGGGGGACGTTATGAAGGAAGGCGGTCGAAGTGAATGTTGGGGACTCTTTTTTTTGTGTATAATGTGCTGTTAGAAAGGGTTTTTTGTGTGATTGTTTTAATAGAGTCTAAAAATCGAAGCCTCGTCTAGGTGTTTGGGGAATTACGGAAATTAGGCGCATAAGTAATTCACCGAAAATTTATTAAGGTTATAGACAGGATCGAAATAAGAGAAAAATTATTGAAAAGCATGTCGTGAATAGAAACTATGGGGTGATTCGCTTTGGGGACCCAGGTCCAGCAATACTGTGCGGTGCTGGCCGCTGTATTTAGATAAAAGGGTAGGAAGGGAAATTAAATTTAAATTTTAATTTTAGTAAAATTAGTATATAAAATATAAAAAAATTTTAACAATAACTCAGGGGTTATTTAATCTAAAATTAGTTTTTGATTCTATGAATTTTAAAACCATTTTATAGGGGGTATTTTATCTTTTAGGACTTATTTAAATTTTTATATTAATTTTATTGATCACTTTTCATTAAAATTTTTTAAAAATAAAATTTTAAAGTTGATAATTTTAATAATTTACTTTTATTTTGTCTGGTATAAATTGTAAATAAGGGACATTTTTTCCCCCTTACGCAAATCTGTTCCTTCGACTTAGGCTCCAGCAGACCATATTTAAATCTGCCGGCGGGCAATAAATGGCTAGTTTTGCTGAAAAACATTCATGTAGCGTTTTTTAAAAACTTCAATGTGGGGGCAAACCCCCAGAACACCCCAGAACACCCTTCATGTTTTGGGATTCAAAGTGTTGAGTCTAATGAAAAATGGCCTAACACATTCATTGGTACATTAGCATCACGGGGGCTAGTTGGTGATTGTATGCCCGAAAAGGGGGTGAAAAAAATCTCTTTTATGCATGACACCTAAGGGCTGCCAGCCGGGGACGGGTTTTCGGGCGGTTTTTTTTGCCGGTTTTCGGTTTTTCAGACCGCTGAAAAACCGGCTGAAAGAGATAAAGGTGCTCTATGGAAAACCCTTGCAGCAGTCCCCACTGCACGGGTTTTCCGTGGGCCTTTTTTCCGCCCGCGGTCCGGCCGCAAAACATTGTGATTGCACAACATTACGTCCGGTTTTCGGACGGAATCTGTGCTAGCCAATGTGAAGGGGGAGGGCTTTTCTCCGCTCATCGCCGAGAAAAGCCGCCCCCCCCCTCTCGGCGGCCATGGGGACGGACGCAAAACAGGACAAATAACCGGCCGGTATTTGTGCTGTGCAGTGGTAACGCACCCTAAGTGTATACTTAGCAATAGGATACCTGAGATTTTAGAAACATTTAACAGTAAAAGGTACGTATTAGTGGTGTATATTATTTTTGCAGTATTTTGTTCAGTGTATATGTCTCCACACACCTATGTGCTGCCTCTCCCTAATTAGGAATGTTACCCGTTTAGGGTTATCCTAGAAATGGATCACATTGCTCAATCCAGATTTTTGCCTCCAACAATATAATGCAGTTGTAGACAGGATGTTCATTATGTAAAAAATTTGTAGTTCAGTGTTTCGAAATGTAAGAAAAAAATTGCTTGGGGAGAAGGATTCCTGTGTCTGAGAATTATATCAGCAGTTCTGTGTTAGCCAGAACTTTATAAGTAAAGGGATATGATTCTAACTTCTTTATAATAAGTCAACAGTGTGGCCAAGGGCTCAAGAAAGCAAGCTAAATGCTTGCATATTTAGAGGTATAACCAGTAGAAAGATGAAGATTATGATCTCCCTGGGCAAAGCGCTCTAGTGGGACCACATCTGGAATAATGTGTTCAGTTCTAAAAACCTCACCTACAGAAATACACTGATAAAAAACTGTACATAAGATCAATACAAAGAGGAAAACAGCCAGCACTGAACCTATACTCCCCACCTCATAGAACCACGTCCAATATGAATCTTAAATGAAAGAAATCTAAAGATATTTGTCATACAGTGACAAGATCTCTCATTGTTTCTTTTGTAACAAATAAATTTCACAGTACTCACCACACTAGTGCCAAACTCTTGGTCTTGTAGATGTAGGTGATGTAGATAAAAATAGGACCTAAAGCCAATGCATGTGAAGTTGTGCTTTGTCAAAGGCCAACGTTCTGTTGAGGAAGACTCTGAGTCCTATAGAATTTATTTGTGTAATTGAAACTATTAATAAAGTGAACAGGTTCAAACAGCTACAAGAAGGTAAAGGAGGGGCATAATGAAAAAGAGGCCAGATTGTATAAGGAGGTAAAAATTTAAAACAAGAATCTAAACACAAGAACAGAGGGCACAATCTGAGATTAGTTGGGAGGAAGAATAGAAGCAATGTCAGAAAATATTTTACTAAAAGAGCAGTATATGCTAGGAAAAAATTCCAGAAGTTGTGGTTGGAAAGTCAACAGTAAGTGAACGTGAACATATCTGAGATAAACACATATCTATTCTAAGGTAAAATGGAAATACTGTAAAGGCAGACTGCTGTAGATGGCTTGTGAGGTCTTTCTCTGCCATCAATCTTTTTTGTTTCTATGAGTTGGCCTTGGGTTCTTTAGATAAGACTGAGACATTTTAGCTCCATGAACTGATTCTGTGTACATCAGGTACTTCTTATATTTGGCTTCAGCCTTATTTTTTTGCTCACAGATCAATATTCTGTTTCTTATTACCTTGACATATGTTCCAGTCAATAGCAGCAATTCTTTATTTTTTTCATTTTGGGAGAGGAACTCCTCAATATTGTTTGAATTGACCTCTGGCAGAATAAGCAAGACCCTGTAGCTAACAGCATCGGAGATCTGTTGATAAAGTTGGACTGTAGTCACTGGTCCTATGTCTGTCACATACGGAGTCTTCTTTGCTTCTGTCAATCAAACCAATAAAAAACTCCAACACCTATTTTGGAATAATGATTATTTGGACTGAGTATCTCTTAATGCCACTTTGAGAGCTTCCAGCAGTCACAAGGATAAATGGATTATCTATAGTTACCAGTATTCAATATTTAAAGATATTAAAAGGCCCCTAGTGAGTCCCTTAAAGATGTTATCCTTCCATTACCTAAGCTTTTATCCAATGTTTAAATCTTGGAGCAGCAATATTCTGAATCCAAAACTTACATCCACCAAAAATGAGACCATTTCAGGTGCAGAACTTCCAGGATTAATTCAGGAGCAATTAATATACAGTTTATTTCACTATCTCATAAGCAATACATTTTGGGGAGTGTAGGTCGACCTTTTTAAGCACAAGAAACAGTATAAGAAGTTTCAGGACAGCAAAAATGTAGATACAAAACAAATGCAAAATTGTAATCCTTAGGGATGTAATTCCTCTCCCAATGGGCACATTTTAGAAAACTTCAAACTCCTCTTTATTTTGGAGCTGAAAGTGTCTATTTTCTAATGCATTCAGATTTTGCCGGAGCAGGCTCCTCAGCATAAGACACCAAAACAACTCTTCCACTACATGTCTTTTAACATTATTGCCTCTATTATTAGAATAGTTCATAATCGTGCTTTAACAAATTTTTCTTGCATCAGCCTACTTATCCTATGTAGTCCCTGCTTATTTTCTCTATTTTCAGGGCAGACATTGTCTCTCCATTTCAGGTTGAAAATTTATTATAAAAATAGCGATGTTGCCCAAATGTCTATACATGCTTGAACTCTCCTCAGTACCTTTGTCCTAAAAGTCAGTCCAAACGGCATAGTTTTCTTGCCGGATTTTCAGATGGTTTGCGGATTTGGAAACTGTCTGAAAACTGACCAGAAACCATCCCCATAGACTTTAGTAGTCTGCACTGAATGGATTTTCAGCCACCAGCATTCTGAAAAGCTTTGAACATGCTCAATTCAATGGTTATGGGGAGACAGGTGAATCCGCAAACCGCGGGCAGAAACGTCCCCCAAAACCATCCAAAAGATAACAAAATACCGTCCGGATTCTAAAAGCATTCTGTATATGCTGTGTGGATGCACCCTAAGTGTTCTCTCTAAAATCTACCTACATATTGGGATGTGTGGACCCAAACGTGGAATTGAAAATTGATCGAAAATTTAGATCTTTATTGTTTGGCAGAACAATTGAGAGATCGAAGAATTTGGGTGTTGGAGAAAAGCATTCCTGATGTTGAAGCCCCCTTGTACACTTTTAAATCTACTCCCTACAAAAGCTAGTATTACAGAAATGGCAGGCTTGAAGATATCTAACAAAACATCAAGACATTATTGGGGAGATACAGATTTTGGACTATTCTCAATTTTTGCATTAATGTTCATAATGGACTATGATTTTGGAGGCAATATGGCTAATTTACTATTGATAGAGGATTTCTTCTGTTCATTTGAGCAAATGCCTTCAGGTTAGGATATTCCATGTATAACATTTTGCTATTACCTCCAGTTAGGTTTGTGGTGATTATGCTTCCATCCATCCATGTATCAATCCATTCATTTCTGTACAATCACCTACTATGTAAATGCAAAAATCTCTTTAACACATTTACCCCCTAAAGAAAAGTAACAAGGCCACATTTAGACTGAGACTTATGCAATGTGGATCGAGGCTTTGGAGTCTCTTCAGATATCATCTTTAGTGGCATTAATTGCATTGCCTGTTGTACATCAGCATAAATTGCCATATGATTGATAATATGATTAATATGGATTGTTTGTATTGTCAATGAGTTTGGACAGAACTAATTTTAGTGCTTTCTGACGTGGTTGAGGCCTCAAAGGCCCATAACCCTATAAATTGTATCTGGTGATAAGTTTTGGTAAGAAAATATGGCTTCACCAAGATCAGATACTACTACCACTGGTGCTTTTCTTGGTAGAAAATCCATAGTGATGTTTTGGATCGACGACAGATCTCTTTCTTTATCACGTTGGACATTCTTAGTCAACAGAGTGATGCATTTTGAAATTATAGGGCCACATGTATGAAATGTGTCATTTAAATGCCAAATTTCATGCGCGTTAAAATAGCATAGATTGCGCCTGATTTATGAACCTGCTCTACTGCGGGTCTTAAATCTAGCAATAAGACAACATTTCTGACATTTGCAAGTGGTATAACTGTTCTAGCAGTAATGCGCCTAGAATTGCCGTAGCAAAGCTATAATTCTATAGCTTTCCTACGGTTCTAGTGCGTCCCACCTTCAGCACGCACCCCAAAATCATGTGCATTACAAAGTGTCACAGAGGCTCTGTAATGCGCCTGATAACGGAGTTGTTCTGGAGGGTTTTCAGTAATATGAACGAGGCTGCACCTGATGTCGGCTGAAAATACGGCATTTCTGGTGCAGCCCCGTTCATACATGTCCCCCATAGTATACAAAAATCAAGGTTTCCCTACATCTTCTGAAGGTGTGGAGAAAGTGGTGTAATTCACTTTCTATCCAATTTTCTGGAGCGCTAATCTCCTCTACTTTGTCTTTATATAATGTTGATATTGAACAAATCTGACATCATCAGAGCCTTTAATGTATTGTTACTTTCCGTTCTAAACTCTATTATTTGTGATCACACCTTGGTCTCTTTTCCTCTTTTACTCTAAATATGATATAGACATGTCCTAGCTCATGGTCCATATTGTAAGAAATGTACATTTTATTTAAAATTGTTCTGCATTCAAATTATTTAAAAAAACAAAAAATCTAATTTAAAGTAGAGGTTTGCAAAACTAGGCTATGTCTACACAGATGTAGCCAGCTCCTTCCTGCGTGATATAGTGCACGGATGACTGCTACAAGCTTGCAGTAATAGATGCACGACCCAACGATAATAAAATCATGCAAAATTTATTTCCAAAAATATTAAAAATACAAAACGACTTACAGAAGCACTTGGTCAGTTGGCAAGGAGTGGTGGTATAGAGCCCATAGGACTGACACACTGACGCGTTTCCGGCTTAGTGCATGGCGCCCTTACTCATAGTCACCATGCACTAAGCCCGAAACGCGTCAGTGTGTTAGTCCTATGTATGTCTACACAGCACAGGTTTTCCGTCGGATTTTCAGTATTTTGAATCCGCCTGTACCATGTGCTGCATAGACAGCAATTAAAAAATCTGTGCTGCAGTCTACACACTACGGATTTTTTACCGTCGTTTCTTAAATCGAGTTGTAATAATCGGGAGTAGCGCATCCACTGGACCACCGCAAGCAGTAGTATAAACCACACCAGGAAGCAGAATCTAAGTAGGTCCCGTTATTCACCAGAACCCGCCTTAAAGCGGATTGGACTTGCTAGGGTGGGAATCCTACCAGGTCACTACCACTGACGTGACTTGCTTGCGGAGGCAGCCAAGGTGTAGCGTGGTACAAAGTGGTACAAAGTCGTAAAGCAAACTCGTAGTCGGGGACAGGCAGGAAGGTCCGGACAGGTGGCAAGATTCGTTGTTGAGGGACAGAGGCAAACGGTACGGTACGCGGAAACACTAGCAAGACTCAGGGAACGCTTTTTCAGTAGGCACAATGCACTAAAGATCCAGCAAGGGAATAAGGAAGGGGAGGGTTAGATAGGGAAAGCGTCCGTTGATAACAAATCACTGGTGCTCTGGCCCTTTAAATTTAACAGTGCTGGTTTGCATGCACCATAGGGAGCGGGGACGCACGCGGTGGAAGGCAGAGACATAGGCTGGAGCGCGGATCAGTGAGTAGCTGGGACTGGGCAGAGGAGTGAGCGTGGCCGCTGGTGTGTCTGCGACCTGGGGTGAGAGTTGCAGTAGCAGCCGTGACACATTTTGAATATGCAACATGCTGTATATTCCTCAGGATTCCGCTGGATTGCCGTCGGATTCCCGTATATTCAGTGTACGGGGCCGACAGCAAATCCTAAAACTGACTGCGGCTTTTGTGCAAATCTGCACCAAAAAACGCGGTCCTACAATGTAAAATTCAACAATATGCAAGCAAGTATCACACAAATAGATGGTTACATAGATCCAGATGCAATGTCAAGTTAGGATTTAGCAAGTATTTTAGCAGGGATGTTTCAATGGGGTAGTAGAATGACCAATTGCTTAATAGGGAGCCTTGAAAGACTGGAGCCACAGGAGCAGACTTAGTGGACAAAATGCAGCTCGATTATCAGTTCTAAGACCCATTTACACTAACTGTTCTTCCTAACAGTAGATGAAAATAAACCCTAAAAGTATCCAGTATTGTGTAATGGTGTGTAGGGGTATTATTTGGGGTTTGAAATACAGTATTATGCAAGAACAATATGACAACACTATTTGTATACTACAAACAAACAAGACTTTGATACAGCTCACCGTTAGTGCTCCACCCCCGGATGTAGCACGGACAGATCCGAAGCAGATCCAAGCAAGTCTTTAGTGATAAAGAAAAAGGTTAGGTGAAAAAAAGATAAAATTCTTATTTATTTTTTACACATCTTAAAATCATATGGATAGGCACAACATGATGCCGTTATAACACGCTAACGCGTTTCGGAAAAAATATCCTTATTCATAGCGTATCTTATAACAAAGTGACCATGGTTTAAATAGAAATGTTCAATCACATGACATGACAGGAAACTAATGTTAACCCTAACGTTCCATGAACATAATAAAAACCTGAACAACTAAGGCTAGGTTCACACGGTGTATTTGCAGAGCGTAATTACGCCCCACAATTACGCCGTGTGGCCGGGGGTGGGTGTGGGGGGCCGGCACCTCGCCGGCCCCATAGACTTGCATTACCAGCGGCGCGTATACGCCGCTAGTAATTCACATGTCACTTATCTCCCCGCCCGGCGGATTTCGCCGAGCAGTGAGAGGAGACGTAATCCATAGTTCTCTATGAGAACTGTGAATTACCGTAATGACTGGGTCGTATTCCAGCCGTAATTTGCGCACTCCGGCGCGTAATTACGGACTGAAATACGTCCAATTTTAAGCCGTGTGAACATAGCCTAAAACCAATCTTTATGCAACGACAGACAATATTGATATAACAAATCATGCCTTTTATTTAAACCCTGAGGATAGCGTGAGCCTAATCTGTAAATCCACCATACTTCCCGATTCAATAATTTTTTACGATGATCACCGACTCTCACAGGTTTGAATACCCTTACTATTAATGAAAATGTAAAACCTGATGTTTTTCTATGAAATGTTTTGAGGCCATAGAAATCCCTACTGTAATGGGTTTGCGTATATCTGACAAGTGACGGCGAATACGCGTTTTAATCGCGGTTGTTGTACTGCCCACATACTGAAGTTTACAATGAGTGCAGGTTATGATATAGATAACGTACCTAGTATTACAATTTATGTAGGACATGATATTATGTGACTCGTTATTTACTGTGGACTTAAAGGAAGTAGTAACTTGTATACTACACATTTGTATTCTACACTTCATTTGGGCACTGTAGGTGGCATTATGTTGGTGCAAGAAAAAATATTATCATTTTGAATTACAAATATAGACAAGCATTATCTTACTATATTAATAACACAGAAATAGTTGTATCATTCATATCTTTCATTGGCACACTGAGTAAACATCAACAATATAGGGACAAAAAGTAAGTGAACCCCTGCATTTAATTACCTCATCTTTTAGCAGCAAATGATTACTTCTTAAATAGAAAAACTCTGGGTAAAACTGACATGGAGAAGGACTAAGTTGACAGTAAACATAATTGTAGCAGCCAGTGTCAGGCAGCAGCTGCCAAGGCAAATAAAATCATGGAGGACCCATAAAGGCATAGTATGCCCCCGATGAGGAACTTATTCGTCCCATTATACACAATTCCTTATTCAGACCAAACATAGAACATATTGTGTACAGTCTTTTTGGCAACCAGTGCAACAGCGAAAGATTATGAAGTCGGAATAGGTTATAATGGCACGACACAAAAATAATAAAAGCATATGCGCGGGTGAACTACAATAACCCAGTAAGATTAGCATAATTGGTGGTCAATATATGAAGATCTCGTCCTATCGATCCTACAACTGATACCGTAGACTTTACTCCGTACTAAGCAAATCGATTTCTGGAAGTAAAGAAAGTTTGTACTACTAAAGGACTCTCCAGATTTTTCTATTTTACCTTTTAGTTCTCATAAGAAATACTCCTAGGTACACAGAAGTGCCAATAATTTTGCTTACCTGCTGATGAATATAGGTTTTCTCACCATAATATTTCCATCATACATTTCCTGTAGCTGCAAACAATTATTGAGTGTCCTTAACCCCTTACAGGACCCGCTCGTTTTTTTTTCTGGTAACATGTTTCGATTTTTTATTCCCTCCCTCAGAGCCTTCGTCTGAAAGCCATAACCTTTTCTTATTTTCTTCCACCTCACTATAAGACAAATGAGGAGGCTCTTTATTTGAGCGCAACAAGATGTACTCTTTCTAATTGTGTTATTCACTGTAACGATAGAATATACTGGGAAAAACCCGAAAAAATTCCAAGTCTGGGACAAATTGTGAAAAAAAAAAACGAATTTCGGCCATGTTTCCGGGTGTTTTTGCCTTTTACGTTACATCCAGTTTCAATCTTCGGTACTAATAGTAATGTATTATCTAGTACTTCTACCAGGTTGTTATTCATCCGGCAATACCCCAACATGTATGCGGTTTTTCCCTAAATGATTTTGATACTGTAAAAAAATTCCAACCATTTCTATTTTTTGAGAAATTTGCGCCGACTGGCGCCATTTTGTACAACCACTAACTTTTTTCTGTACTAACACCTACGACTCAGTAGTGGCGCGGGAATTTTTTGCGGGCTGAATGTAGTCTTCTTCATCGAGCTAGCAGATCTTGAAATGCATACACTGTCTTTTTTTTCTATGATCACCTTTGTAATCCATTTTTCTGATTACGACAAAGACCAAAGAAACCAATATTTGCGGCGCGATTTTGAATTTTTTTTTCTTCCTACGGGGTTCAGCGTATGCGGGATAACATCTTGATGCGTTATTACTTTTTAAATAGACGCATTTTACGGCACGCGCGATACCACATATGTGTAACTATTTTTACTTATTTTTAATGATTCTTATTATGTTAAAACATTGGAGAGCAGTGTGGGTGACTTTGAATATTTTTAAATTATCACTCTTTTCTCTGTATCTTTCTAAAACTTCTATTTTTTTTTTTCACTGTAACATTAGTCGCCCTTCTTGGTGTGCTAGTCCTACTAAGGGGCCAACGATTGTTTCACTACAGCCTAATGCATTGCATAGGCAATGCATTTAGGGAGTACAATAGATGGCGGTTTCCCCACTTCCGTGACCGTAAAGACAGAAAGTGGGTGCAAACGGACAAATGTAAGTGACATGAGCCATCACAGCGGCTCCCCACTTTAAGCCGTTGTCCGCGTGTAGTCGGATTTGCGCCGCAAGCCTATGCTGCGGTGAATGAGCCCAAGATCCCTAGAAGATCGTGGTGCGCGGCACCGATCGTCATTCAAAATCATGCAAACCTCCAGACTGCCCAGCCGATCTTTTGCGCGTTGTCTTAACGGGATAACAACACGCTCCAGCAGGCGCCGAGCCATCCCAACCACGCGCTGAGTTCTCGTGCCTTGCGGTGCTGTCGCTATCATCCGACTTAACCCACGAGAGACCGGCTTGGTCTCTGCGGGAGGGGGGGGGGAGGATCGCCTCTGCAAAGAGTTTTTTATCACTATTCTGGGTTGAGCTAATAAATCAACCCTCTTCTGTTGCTGGTCATGTGATGGTATCGCAATAGGGTTAAGGTCATGACTCGGCCATCCCAAAATACAAACTGTGTTCTTTTCAACCATTATTTAGTTATTTACTTGTAGTGCCGGTGAGTCTTTTGTTGTCAGTCATACAAGTTTTTTTCTCCCCTTCTAGTATTAGAACCATCCAAAGCAAAAAGGATTGTGAATAGAGGAAATAGACACACTATTGACTCTATTTTCTACACTTCTATAAATAAACCCCTTTAAAATAAAATAAGACATATAAATATTTGGGAATTAATATACCACTGTGTGGACCCTAATACAATATTATGAACCTTCAACTTGCCACCATCATCTAACTCAATGCTATATGTCGACGCTCTCCAAGAGTGGGACAAAAAAGATTTATCTTGGTTGGGTCGAATCAATATTGTAAAGATGAACATCCTACCCCGGTTGCTGTACTTGTTCCAGACTATACTGATTCTCCTCTCTAAACCTTTTTTCCGCTCATTACATAGCCTGATTATGCATTTTGTTTGGGCACATAAACACCCTAGGTTCTCCAGAGCTATTCTGATGAAACTTAGAGCGGAAAGGGGGCTTTCGGTCTCAAACTTCCAGGCCTATTACTTGGCAGTGTCGGCGGTCAGAATTTTAGATGGCTTTCACAAATCTCAGACTAAGTCTTGGGTCCAAATTGAGGCCGAACTATATGGTTCACCAACAGCGGCAATTCCCTGGCTCCCTCCTCTGTGGCTCCCCAAAAAACGCTTGATATCTCTTCCTCTCATTGTGCAAACAGTAATACGAACACTTAGATCTTATCCCTCCTCTATGCCCATCTTGAAACGGGGGGGGTTCATTTACCCCTCTCACTGGTAACCCTGGAATTCCAGAAGCACTGAGTTCTGTGGGGCTTGGGTTAGGGGGGAATAGGGGATTTGGGGTCCTGAGGGATGTGTATTGCGATGGCGCAGTTAAATTGTACTCAGCACTGAAAAAACGTACAAAAAAATGGGACCGTACTTATTCAAAAAACACTCCAACTCTTTGGGGCATGTTCACAGCTCAACGGCTGAACTAAACTGACCCCAGAAACTGGGAACTCTGGCCTTTATGCTAACTGGGTTAAATACAATAGCAGTGCAGCTATTGCTGGCAAAAACGCACATGCCCCCACTGCTCAAGGGGAGCAAAGTAAGAAGAAAAACCGCACTCCAACTTGACACCTGTTTCACGACCAGCAATGCAGAAAAGCCGCATACAATTGTAACGTGTCTGGTATTGGACATGCACTGGAAACACTCGCAGGCGATGGTGTGAAAGCCCTACGCCAGGGTAGCGGACATCTAAGTAGGACCCGATATTCACCAAGCCCCCGCCGCTAAAGCGGGATTGTTGCTGCGGCGGAATCTACCTGGTTCGCTTCCATGGCGGGACTTGCCTGCGTGTCGGCCAAGGGTAGGCGAGATACAGATACAGTTTAGGCAGGCTCGTGTCGGGGACAGGCATGAAGAGGTCAGGTGCAGGTAGTAAGTATCTTGGTCGTAAACATAATCCGGAGACGCGGTTCGTGTACACGTAAGACAAGACGAGACTTTCTGGAACGCTTTACTCTAAAGGCATGAGCAACTAAAAATCAGGCGAGGATCGCCAGGTAAGAGGCCGGACTTAATAGGAGCAGTGCCCAGTAATGACCAATTACCGGTGCACTGTCCCTTTAAATTTCACACTGAGGGACAAGAGACGTGGCCGGGTAAGTGACTGGAGGCACGGGCAGAGGGGTGTGCAGACCCCGGACCCGAGATGCGGGACGGGGCGCCGCTCGGAATCGGGCATAAACTTGGATGCGCCCGCGACCCGGGACTGCAGGTCGCAGGGGCAAGTCCGTGACAGTACCCCGCCACCCCTTTGCCCCCCCATCTTTTTAGATTGAAAGGAATTTCTGAACTAACACCTGCGGTCCAGGATAATTCCTCTTCTGCTCCCAAGACCTCTCTTCGGTATGAAAATCCCATTCCAGTCCACAGAGAAAGAAGCGTTTCCCTCTAGTCCTTCTCATACCAAGGAATTCCCTTGATCACGAAGACATTGAGGCATGCCCCACAAGATGACTATAGAGGGACTGGCTTCCGTGAGAAACGATTCAGACCAGAGACTTTAGTAGTGAGACATGAAATGAGTTAGGGAATCCCTATGGTAGGAGGGAGCATTGGGAGTTTGAAGGAAGACCGGGATGAATGCGACCGTAAGAACCTCAAAGGTCACCCAGGAAGTGGGGATCCCAGTTTGTAGGTAAGGCATCTTGAGGCGGAGCGATATTAGGCCGTGATAGCCACACCTTGATCACAAGGGGAGAAGACAGAGGAGGACTTCTTTTTATCAGCTTGAGCCTTCGGGGCGCTCGAAGCACAGAGCAGAACCTGGCGGTCACGGGACAGGATGGTTCTTCAGTCCCCTGGACCCATGCGTCTGCCGCAGAACCTTCTGGATGGATATGCCAGAAGGGAGAGGTGGGCGTGGATGACAAACCGTATACTATGTAGTAAGCGGGGGAGGTCCCCCGCGGACTCCGAATCGCAGGGAACTTGTTAAAAGATAATTCCTCACAACACATTCCCAGTCAGCAAGTTAGACCCATAATGCTTGGCGTGCAGAGACGAATTAACGTAGGTAACGCACCTCCAAAACCCGGTTGACCCACTCCACCTTGGGAGCCATCGATCGTCAGAGGGTGGTAATCGAAAGAGAAAGCTCAAGCTTACCCTGGAGCGTGGGAACACGAGAGCCCGCCTTACAGAACTTGGAAACAAACTGGACCCCCGCGATTCGAACACGTGTTGTTGAGGGGCGCCCATTAGCAGATCGAGAAACAGAAGAAAAAATAGCTCTGCTCCAGGCTAGGTCAGAGACGGCCGGCCAGGACACGGGACAAAATGATGCGCCATCCTTAGAAAACCGATCTGTGAATCACCCAGACTAATGGTGTTGGCACAGCCCGAAGAGAGGTGAGATCGTTACTAAAGGCGCATACTAAATGTGGGGACCATGGTTAGAGTTAGGGGGGATTTACTGTATGTTAGTCGGCCTACGCCGCAATTGTGAGCTAGGCGTCTTGTTGCGGGACACAAAGTTACAGACTAACGGAAGTCCTTGACATCTTACCGATGACTGGCCACCAATACGTAACGGGATCTCAGGAGGAATGTCTTTCGGGTGCGCCGGATTGACCGGCCACCAAGGAGCAAATGCTCCCCATTTCAAGATATGTACTGTGGAGAGTAGCAGGGGCTTACATAAGTCTTCCCATATATATCCCCGGGAACCTTCCGGAGCGGTCACTACTGCGATATGTCACAGCCGAGAGTATTATAGAACGTTCGTAGGGGAATTATGTGCTCAGGATAGTATTCTTCTTTCACCCACCTACGTTGGGAGCACGAGGAAGAGAGATAGTCGCCCTGCACATTCTCTATTCTCAGCCGGAGTGGATCTGGAAAGGTTCGAACCCGGAGCAAAAGAGTCGACCACCCTGGCGCTCAGCGTAGGGTTAAGCATCGCTGAGCCTCCTGGAGGATTGGAGGTTTTGTGTGATACCAATAAAATGTGTATAGGATGGCGGGGCACCTACCAACACACAGAATCGCCATTTCTTCAAGGCCAGCTTGATAGCATAGTAACTCCCGTCGCCAATCATGTTGTTCCTCCTGCCCGGTGAAGACCGTGCTCAAGGAAAAGAAGTCCACACATCTAAGCTGTTTTGCCGTATCCCTCTCTTGCGTGAGAATTGCTCTGACCCTCCACAGCTATGCGAGAACAACCACTTCCAACAGGTAGAAGGGTTTTCGAGCGGGACCGGCCCTCGATATAGGTTTAGATGCTTGTGGCAAAGGCAGAACTTGATGAAAGCTTAGATGAAAAATGCGCTCCTAAACATCATTGCGGAGGAGGCCAGCTACGTGTCCCCAGCGTTCTTTGAAAGCGCCACTCTATCGAGCTAATCTAGCGTGAGAAAAAGAGAGGCGAATAAAATTGCGATAGAAAGTCGTCTGTCAGAACCCACAGGTAAGCGCTGTATGGCTCCGCAGGGCCGAGACTGGGGCCGTGGCCACTGCACACGGCCGATCATTTTTCGCTCGGGTGATCCGATCCGTAGGCCCTCGTGTCATGAGATGATGTTATCCCACGAAACGAAGCGTGGTTTGGTGTGAAAGAGAGCACTTCCCCAGCTTGGCGCATACAGGGATTGTGATACACGTAGACACCTCAACTCCCCTGAGCGGAAAACATGCTGCAGTCTGTGTTTCGAGGTCAGGAGAGTATACACCAATAATAATTCGTCCAGGTAGACCACCTACGCAGGTGTAGAGGAGGTCCTCTGAAAATGTCACATTCACGAACATCCTGAAACGACGCATTACAGCAGATCCGGATATGCATGACCAAGATACACTCTATGTCTGCCCGTACTCTGGTGGTCTTACAGGCCGTCTTACCAGTTCATCTCCCCTTGCGGATTCTCTGGCACCAATTATCGGAGCCTCCTCTCAATCCAGCTTGGATGAATGATCCATGTGCCGTTCCGCGCAAGGACAGGTCAAAAAGCACCGCTGATCAACGGCCAGAGGATACCGTTCTTCACCGATGATCTTTGTTCAGTTGACCCCGGTAGTCAATTGCAAGGGCCGTAAGGCAAATCGCGTCCTTTCTTTTTTATACGAAAAGAACCCTGCACCCGCGGGTAGAAAGAGGAGACTTTTGAACTGAAACCCCGTTCCTGGAGATTCTCTCCTGCGGATGTACTCCGACATGGCTTGTGTCTCTGGAACGGATAAGGGGTAGACTCTGCCTCGAGGAGGACGGGTACCAGGCAGTAAGTCAATCGGGCAGTCGTAAGGACGATGAGGAGGAAGACTCTCGGCTTGTTTCTCAGAGAACACATCAGCGTACTCCAGATACTCGGGCGGGGCGCCACCAAACAACGCCCCCGACAGTTGGGACCCCAACAAGTTACTTCCCCTGACGTCCAATCCAGCGTATGAGAGTGGAGCCGCAGCCATGGAAGCCCGAGAAGGACCGCTGACGTGGAGCGAGGCAACACGTAGAAGGAGACCTCTTCCTTATGTAGCGCCCCCATGTGGAGGGGCAGTGGCTTGGTGACAAACTGGATGGTGTTGCTAAGCATCTCCCCGCTGACAGACGATTTAACAAGCGGTTTCTCCAGGCGGACCATTGGAAGAGGGTACTGTTTCACCAGAGACTGGTGGATAAAGTTCCCGGCTGAGCCCGAATCCAGAAACGCCGGGACTTGGAACGAGAGTCCAGCTTCAGACACGACCTGTACTGGTATCAACAGGTGTGGAGAGGAGGAGTTTGCACCTAGGAATGCCTCTCCCACAGAACCTAGGTGCGGGAGTTTCCCGCATGCTTGGGACGCTTGGGACAACTCCTCCGGAAATGTTCTGGGCTGCCACAATAGAGGCACAAGTTACATTGCCGACGCTGGGCCAACTCTTGCTCAGTGAGATGAGCCCGAACAATCTGCATGGGCTCCTCAGTGGGCGTTGGTGACTGTGGCGCAGGAGGCCTCTGGAACACCGGTACCAGGCGAGAAAACCGGCGAGGTTGGGCTAGCTGACGTTCTTCCCGTTCAATGAAGCGCACATCAATGTGGGTGGCCAACCGAATCAAGTCACTGAGGGAAGATGGGATGTCTCTAGCAGCCAAGACGTCCTTAACTCGGCTTGAGAGCCCTTTCTTGAAGGTGGCACACAGAGCGGCCTCGTTCCATGACAGTTCTGAGGCTAAGGTGCGGAATTGCACCGCGTAGTCTCCCATGGACAAATCCCCCTGACGTAGGTTTAGGAGGGCTGTCTTGGCATAAGATGCACGAGCTGGTTCCTCAAACACACTGCGGAACTCACTGAGTAATGACTGTAGGTCTGCCGTCACCGGATCGTTTCTGTCCCACAGAGGTGTAGCCCATGCTAGGGCCTTCCCGGAGAGCAGGGTGACCACGAAGGCCACCTTGGATCTTTCCGAAGGGAACTGGCCAGCCATAAGCTCCACATGAAGAGAGCACTGGGTGATGAAGCCCCTACAGGCCTTGGGGTCCCCGTCAAATTTAGTCGGCATGGACAACTGAAGTTTGGGGCCGAGCAGAGCGACTGCCACGGGAGGAACCACTGCAGCCGACTTCTGCATCATAGAGGAGAGCTGCTCGAGCTACTGCGCTTGCTGCACGATCTGCTTCGATTGCTTGACCACAACGGTGGTGATGCTGGCGACGCTCGGTAGAGACACCTCGGCGGAATCCATGGCCGGATCTTACTGTAACGGTCTGGTAGTGGATCGCTGGACCACCGCAGGTGATGGTGAAATCCCACGCCAGGGAGCGGAATCTAAGTAGGTCCCGGTATTCACCAGAGCCCGCCGCAAAGCGGGATGCACTTGCTGCGGCGGGAATCTCCCAGATCGCTTCCACTGGCGGGACTTGCCTGCGGTCTCGGCCAAGGGTAGGCGAGGTACAGATACGTTAGGCAGGCTCGTGGTCGGGGACAGGCAGGGAGGTCAGGGCAGGTGGCAGAGATTCATGGTCGGTAAACGTAAGCGGACGGTTCGGTACACGGTAGACAAGACGAGACTTTCAGCAACGCTTTCTCTAAAGGCATAAGCACTAAAGATCCGGCGAGTCCGCCAGGAAAAGACCGGACTTAAATAGGAGCAGTGCCCGGTAATGACCAATTACCGGTGCACTGTCCCTTTAAATTTCACACTGGCGGCGCCGCACGCCCCGAGGGACGGAGATGGACGGGACAGCAGCGTGGCCAGGTAAGTGACTAGAGGCACGGGCAGAGGGGTGAGCGGACCCCGGATCCGAGGTGCGGGACGGGGCGCCGCTCAGAGTCGGGGCACGGATGCGCCCGTGACCCAGGATGAGGGTTGCAGGGGCATCTGTGACAACAATGCATGGGGAGATTGCACAAATGCAAAAATACCAATGAAACATCCATACTATTAGATTAGGCGGGCTGCCCAGCACTTTCTAGGTGTCCAACACAAAACACCCTCCGCTCCCCAGCACTGAAAGCTGATCTCTGGTGCCCTAAGTTTTCAAGATTACATTATTATCAACTTCGCAGCCTGTGCTCGACGTATCAGGTACCTTTGGCATTTAATAGAGCTCTCTCTGCTTTTGAAAGCTGGTGTTTTCGGCTACCATTTTCTACGCACCTATTGTCTAAGCTCAATTATCAACTAGCATGGGAAAGAGAGATTTCAAGGGAACTTTCTGAAGAAGAGTGGAATCAGACCTTCGCTGTTTCCATAAAAACCAAAGAACTAAACTATAAGATTATCTTGCGAGTTCCTTCGCTTTTG
Organism: Phyllomedusa bahiana; assembly: GCA_025379985.1. Lineage (NCBI taxonomy): Eukaryota > Metazoa > Chordata > Amphibia > Anura > Hylidae > Phyllomedusa > Phyllomedusa bahiana. The sequence goes on along the minus strand of JAODAL010011670.1, from coordinate 73,463 downwards.
CATACTCTTTATTCCTCAGTTACCAATATATGTTGGAGGTGCCACAAGGAGGAGGGCACGATGTTGCACATCCCTTCAACCCTTTTGGACTAAGGTAATCCATATAATTGACTTGGTTACGGGAGAAAAGCTGGATAATGACCCGACTGTCCTACTCTTCATGTAAGTTCAGGGTTGCCCCCGTTCCCTCAAAATCGGGTTAATAACTTTCATGCTGAATTCCGCTAAGGCTGTTATCCCTATACTATGGTGCTCCTCAGCTGCCCCCTCTATTACGGCCTGGTTTGAGGAGATTCATAGAATCTGTAGATGGGAGCAGATCAGGGGTGACTTGTTGGGTGATGGTGTAACGTTCCTTATGATATGGGATGATTGGTTTAAATTCTGTGAGTTTGCCCATTATGCCAGACTCTGTTAGCTTGTATCTATATCGTCTGACATTGACCGGTCTATAGTCTTGATGGATGATGGCGGATTCCCCTCCTCCTCTATGTCATCCTAAGTTCTTATCAGTTGCCTTTTTGACTGATGGTCTCTCCTTTTGCAGTCTTCCTTTGAAGCGTCTCAAAGCAATAAAAGGACTGTGGGGACTGTTATTGTGCTTTTGTACAAGCCTGCTTCGACCTGTCTTGGAGCTAATATAATTCTGGCTTGGGCCCAGGCCCGGACTGCCCATAGGGCAAACCAGGCATTTGCCCAGCGGGGCCGCGGGGGGTTCCGGGGCCGAAGGGCCGGCTCGGCGCGCCCCCCAGGGGACCAGCGTTTCCCCCGGGGGGCGGGCCCCCGAGGGCGGCGTTTTGCACAGGGGCCCGAAAGGGTTTGAATCTTCGCCCGGGAAACCCTTTTGGCCGGGGGGGCCGAAAGGCCCCCCCCCACTGCAGGGCCAGGTCACCGACCCAGCCATGCAGCCATACGGCCGCCGCCTGCACCGCGCGTTCAGGCACGGCCGGGGGTGAACAGACAAAAATCGTCTGTTTCCTGTCATTTTCCCAGAAGGCCGGGGGGAAGGCGCGCGAAGTAATGCCCGTCATCCCGCCCTGCCTGTCCCTGTACCGGGAAAGCACCCGGCCCCTTCCGGAGGGGGGTGCAGAGGAGGGACAGCGGGTGGTAATTTTTTTTGGGTTTTTTTTAAAAAAACTCTTATTTGCCCCCTGGCTACCTTTTCCCTGCCCTGGCTCCCTATACCCTCCCCTTTGGCAAACCTATCCCCTCCCCAAATATACTGCCCGGGGCTCCCTTTTCCCTCCCCTGGTACCATACCTGCCCTTTTATACTCCCCTGACTGCCTATACCTGCCCTGGCACCTATACCCTGCCCTATTACTGCCCTGGATCCCTTTTAAGCCTGCCCTGGCTGCCTATCCCCTCCCCTTTGGCTCCCTATACCCTCCCCTTGTATATTTGCCCTGGCTACCTATACCCTCCCCCTGACTACCTTTTCCCGGGCCGGGCTCCCTTTATCCCCTGCCCGGGCTCCCTATCCCCCTGCCATGGTCCCTATACCCTGTTTAAAACACGCCCTGGCTACCTATTTTTTCCTGCCCTGGCTGCCTATACACTCCCCTGGTTTACCTATCCCCTGCCCTGGCTCCCTTTTTACACTCCCCCTGGCTCCCTATACCCTGCCCGGGCTACCTATCCCCTCCCTGGCTCCCTTTATCCCCGCCCTGGCTACCTATACCCTCCCCCGGCAACCCCATACCCTTCCCTGGCTACCTTTACCCTGCCCTATATACTGCCCTGGCTACCTTACCCTGCCCTGGCTGCCTTACCGCCCTGGTTTTTTTTTTCCCTATTCCCTGCCCTGGCTGCCTATCCCTGGCCGGCGGGCCTATATATTTTCCTTTTTTTAAAACCTATACCCTGCCCTGGCTACCTTTTTCCCCCTGCCCCTATATACCTCCCCTCGCTACCTTTACCCCTGCCCTGGTCCCCTATACCCCCCTTTAGTCCCTTTACCATGCTTTTTACACTCCCCTGGCTCCCCTATCCCTGCTCTGGCTCCTATAAACTGCCCTGGCTCCCTAAAAAACCCTGCCCTGGCTCCCAAAAACACTGCCCTGGCTGCCAAATACCCTGCCCGGGACAAAACCAAATCCCCCTGCCCTCCTGCCTTTATACTCCCCTGGCTGCCAAATTTACTGCCCGGGGGCTACCTATACCCTGCCCTGGTCCCTATACCGCCCTATATACTGCCCTGGCGGGCCTATATTTTTCCCCTGGCCCCTATACACTCCCCCTGGCTACCTATACCCCCCCCTGGCTGCCTAATCCCCTTGCCCGGGCTGCCTACACCCTGCCCGGCTGCCTATTTACGGGCCCGGGCCCTACCTTTTACCCTGCCCTGGCACCTTTTCCCTCTCTATATATTTCCCCTGGCTACCTATCCCTTTGCCCGGGTTTTCCAAATCCCCCTGCCCTTTTTTACGCCCGGCCCTACCTATACCCTGCCCTGGCTGCCTTATACGCCCTGGTTTGCCTATTTTACTACCCTGGTACCTAAAACCCTGCCCTGGCTACCTTTACCCTGCCCTATTACTGCCCTGGCTACCTATACCTGCCCGGCTGCCTATACACTCCCCGGGCTGCCTATACTCCCCCCGGGCTGCCTACCCCCTCCCCCGGGCTGCCTATTTTACTGCCCGGGGCTCCTATACCCTGCCCCTGGCTCCCTTTTCCCCCTCCCCCTATTTTACTGCCCGGGCCCTACCATACGCCCCCTGGCTTCCTATAGCCTGCCCTTTATACTCCCCTTGGCTACCTTAAACCCTCCCCTGGCTGCCTTTAAACCCCCCTGGCAACCAAATTCCCCCTCCCCTGGCTTCCTATATATTTCCCCCTGGCTGCCATATACTCCCCCTGGTGCCTATATACTCCCCCTGGTTACCTATCCCGGGCCCGGGTTGCCTATATACGGGCCCGGGGCTGCCTATCCCCTGCCCTGGTTGCCTATACCCCTGCCCGGGTCCCTATCCCCTCCCGGGGGCTGCCTATCCCCCTTTCCCTGGTACCTTTTACCCTGCCCTGGCTGCCTATACCCTGCCCTATTTTACTGCCCTGGTTTACCTATACCTTGCCCTGGCTTCCTATATACTTCCCGGGCTACCTATCCCCTGCCCTGGTTTCCTATGCCCTCCCTATTTTTACTGCCCCGTCCCTATACACTGCCCTGGCTCCCTATACCCTGTTTGTTGGCCTTAATCCCAATGCTTTTTTACAGCCTGGCAACCTATACCCTGCCTGGTTTGCATATTTTTACTGCCCGGCTACCTATACCCTGCCCGGGCCCTCCCTTTACCTGCCCTGGTGCCTATACCCTGCCCTGACTCCCTTTAAAACCCGCCCCTTTCCTATTTTATGCCCTGGCTCCCAAATTCCCTTCCCGGGGCTCCCTTTATCCCCCTGCCCGGGCCCTGCCTATACCCTGCCCTATATACGCCCTGGTGCCTATACTCTGCCCTGGTCCCAAATCCCATGCCCTGGTTTCCTATCCCCTTTCCCCTTTGGCTGCCTTTTAACCCTCCCCTGGTGCCTACCCCCTGCCCTGGGGGCCTAATAACGCCCTGGCAAACCTATACCCTCCCCGGGGGCCCCCTATCCCCTGCTTTATAATACTCCCCTTTGGCTACTTTTTACCTCCCCGGGCCCAACCTATTCCCTCCCTTTTTATACTGCCCTGGCTACCTATACCCTCCCCCTGGCTCCTATATACTCCCCTGGTTTGCCTATATAAAAACCCGGGCAAACCTATCCCCTCCGGGCCCTTACCTATACCCTCCCCTTTATATACTGCCCTGGCTCCCTATACCCTGCCCTGGCTCCCCTTATCCCCACTGTCCTGGCTGCCTATACTCTGCCCGGGCTGCCTACACCCTTTGCCCTGGCGGGCCTATATACTCCCCCGGGCTCCCTTTACCCTCCCCTGGCTCCCCTATCCCCTCCCCTTTATATACTGCCCTGGCTACCTATCCCTTTTTCCCCCTGGCTTCCTATAGCCTCCCTTTTTTAAATTACTGCCCTGGAACCTTTTCCCTCCCCTTGGCTCCCCTATATACAGCCCTGGCTACCTATCCCCTGCCCTGGCTTCCTATATCTCCCTGGCTCCCTATATACTGCCCTGGCTGCCAAATATACTCCCCCTGGTTACCTATCCCTCCCCTGGTTGCCTATATACTGCCCGGGGTTTCCTATACCCTCCCCGGTCCCTATACTCTCCCCGGGGGTTTTCCCTATTACCCTCCCCGGGCTGCCAAATTCCCCCTTCCCTGGCTACCTATCCCCTTTTCCCCCCCCCTTGGGGGGGGGCCCCTTTTATACCCCCCCCTATATACTGCCCGGGCCCTCCCCATACCTTGCCCTGGCTCCCTTATACTGCCCTGGCTACCTTACCCCCCCCGGGTTTCCCTTTAAACCCTGCCCTGGCTCCCTAAAATTAGCCCTGGCTCCCTATACCCGCCCTGGATGCCTAAAATAAGCCCGGGGTTACTATAATTCCCCTCCCAAATTTATATAATGCCCCTGTCTGCTTTTAAAAACCCGGGGCCCTGGTGCTTTATAAGGGGCCCTGCCTCCTACTTACTGCCCTTGCTCCTAAAAAGGGGCCCTGTCCCCATATACCGCCCCTGCCTACCTATTTACGGGGCCCTGTCCCCTTTAAAAGTGGCCCGGGCCTACCTATAAGGGGCCCCCTGCCGGCCGGCATACTTTTCCCTGTCTGCCTGTGTACTGTCCCTTTTGCCGGGTTTTACTGCCCTGCCCCCTACTTTGGGGCCCTTTGCCTCCCATATAAAAAGGGCCCTGCCTGCCTAAGGGGATCAAATTTTTTTAGGCTACCTATACCCGGCCCGGGTCCCTATCCCCTTTGCCCTGGCTACCAAATACCCTGCCATGGTTTGTTTTTACCCTGCTTAAAACATTTGCCCTGGCTACTTTTACCCTCCCCTGGCTGCCAAACCCCTGCCCGGGGCTACCTATACCCTCCCCCGGTTGCCTTTACCCCCCTTTGGCTACCTATACCCCCCCGGGTTTGCCTTATACCCGGGCCCTGGCGGGCCAAATCCCCTTTGCCCTGGCTCCCTATACCCTCCCCTGGCTCCCTATACACTGCCCTGGCTACCAATCCCCTGCCCGGGCTACCTAAAACCCTGCCCTATATACTGCCTTGGCTACCTATCCCCTCCCCTGGTTTTGCCCTTTTTTACTGACCTGGCCCCTATACCCTCACTGGCTCCCTATCCCTCCCCCTATATACTCCCCTGGCTACCTATACACAACCCTGGCAAACCTTTTACCCTGCCCATAGCTGCCTTACCCTGTTTTATACACTGCCCTGGTACCTAAAACCCTGCCCTGGCTGCCTATATAGGCCCGGGTACCAAATCCCCCTGCCCTGGTTTGGCCTTTTAAACTGCCCGGGCCCTACCTATTTCCGCCCTGACTACCTATACCCTGCCCGGGAAAACTATACCCTGCCCTGGTGCCTATACCCTCCCCTTTGGCTGCCTATATACTGCCCTGGCTCCCTATCCCCTGCCCTATAAAAACCCCCCCTGGTACCTTTTTACCCTCCCGGGGCTCCTATACACTGCCCTGGCAAACCTTTTCCCGCCCTGGTGCCTATACCCTGCCCTGGCTCCCTATACACTGCCCTGGCTACCTATCCCCTCCCCTTGGCTACCTATACCCTCCCCTTTAAATACTGCCCTGGCTCCTTTACGTGCCCTGGCTACCTAAACCCTCCCCCTTTATACTCCCCCTGGTTTACCTATCCCCTGCCCTGGCTCCCTTTTTTTACTCCCCTGGCTACCTATACCCTGCCCTTTATACTCCCCTGGCTCCCTATATCTGCCCTGGCTCCCTATATACTGCCCTGGTTACCTATACCCTGCGCGGGGACTGCCTAAAAACCCTCCCCCGGCTGCCTTTACCCTCCCCTGGCTCCTATACCCTCCCCGGGCCCCTTTTAAAACCCTGCCCGGGCTCCCTATCCCCTGCCCTGGTGCCTTTTACCCTGCCTATATCCCTGCCCTGGCTACCAAAAACCTTTCCCCTGGCGCCTTTTTTACTGCCCTGGTACCTAATACCCGAAATGGCAAACCTAAAACCCCTCCCCTGGTTTCCCAATAATACCCCGGCTACCTTTTACCCTCCCCTGGATGCCTATAAATGGGGGGGCCCGGGGGGGGGGGGTTTTTTTGGGGGGGGGGGGGTTTTAAAACTTTTGCCCTGCCAAACCTATATAATCCCCTGGCTGCATATGGGCCCGGGCCGGGTCCCTATTTGTGGCCCTCCCTTTGCCTAAGTACTGGCCCTTTTGCCCTAAAAGGGGCCCCTTTGCCTGCCCTTTTTTCCCCGCCCCTGCCAAACCATTTACTGGCCCTTTGTCGGCTTTAAGTGGCCCCCCCTGCCTGTTTTACTTTCCCTGCCTGCCTGAATACTTTCCCTGTCGCCTGTGTACTGTCCCCCCGGGCCTGTGTACTTTTCCCTGCCAAACCTAAATAGGGCCCCTGCCTACCTATATACTGGCCCTGCCTCCCCTACATACGGGCCCTTTGCCTGCCAATGGGGATCCCCTATTTAATCCCAATTACCCTAAACATTTAATTTCAAATTTTTGGGGTTTTCAAACTTCCTTTTTTTGGGGGGAATTGATAGGAACCGCAAAAAGAGAGAAAAACTCTAAATGTATTTGTGGTAAATTCAAACAAGGTCGAGTAGTGACCAAAAAAAGAAAGACTTTGAAATTCCGTATCGGACAGAAAAAAAGGGAAAGGGGAACAATCATCGGGGAAAAAGACATCATGGAGGTTTGGGCCAGATGGAGAAGAAAAGGGAGAAAAAACCCAACCCCCATCAGAGAGACTTCTCTTGTGATTTCGGGGGCAATTTTTTTTTTCTTTGTTAAATTCAGTGTTTTGTTTTCCATGTGAAGGGCCCTAACTACTGGTGTTTTGTTTTGGTGGGTTGTGGGTTTTATGCTGGTCTTGTATGGTGTAAAGTTTTGAGCTTGCCCCGGGATTGAAAAGCAATTTTGCACCCCTGACTCTTTTGATGGTGGTTTTCTGCCCCACTTTTTTGGTTGTTGTTGTTTTTTTGGGGGGCTTAGGTGAAAATTTTGGGGTTTTTTAAGGGGGGAAACTGGTCCCACCCACTTTTTTTTGGGGGTTTGGGGGGACGGCCCTCCCCACTTTTTAGCCACTCCAATAAAAAATAATCCATATAAAGCTGAGAAAAAACAGAAAGTGGGGAGAGCAGAGCACAGAGGGGGAAAGAATTTAAACCCTTTGCCTCCTATATTTCTTGCACCCTTGGGGGACAGGGGTAGGTAGCAGCCTCAAGTGTTAGAGCAGCATGAGAGAAAGGAAGTCAGCGGGGCTGCTTCCCCAATCGGGGGGGGGAAACATGCTACATTTCCACCACATTTCTGAAATCGGGGGCTTATCTTCCCTCCCCTCATAAAACCATTTCCCCTATGCTTGCATCAGAGAAAAAGGGGAAATTTTCCAACCGAATGCCAACTGCACCAGACTATAGATAAGGAAGGGACAAGGGTGCCAGGCATTGTGTGTGCATATGAGTAGGGTATGTTCTGTATGTGTGAGATGTGTATATACTGTACAGCCATATGTCTAGCCATGTCACCTCTTCCCTGCACTTATGTGCCGGGGAAAATGAAAGTGAATAGGGCCACTCCCGCAGCATTTTAGAAGTACGGACTGGCCAGTGCGTACTTCTAAAACCCCCAGCATATAGCAGAGCGCACAATACGTCCAGCTATATGTTGTGTGAACGTACCCTTAAGGTATGTTCACACAGAAGATATGAATGCTGATTCTGGGGTGGATTTGGTGCTGGATTTGCCTCAAAACCGGCATCCAATCCGACAGGAAACTGATTTATATTGTACCCTATGTAATATCAGTGTTGTTGTTTAGTTGACACCGATTTGACTTGAGTATTTTCAGTGCATACTGTCAGCGCCTACAAATAATTCTTCAAGATGTTTTATGTAGTAACAGCATCAGGGGATAGGAGGGAGAAATCTGCCTCGGGTAGTCTGGGTTGTTTGCTCGTCGGAATTCTGCGTTTGTAAGCACCAAATTTCCAACATGCAAACAACACTGTCAGTGCCGAAAAACCGTCATGTGAACTCACCCTAACTATGTAGTGTGTCTGTGTTCAATATATATATCTAAACAAACACACACTTTCCAGGGTATGTTGCCTAATGTAGTCTCTGGGGTACAGTGTGTAATGTAGTAATCTCTGGGGTACGGTTAGTCCCCGGCGCCGCCGCTATCTGCCGCCGCCGCCGATCGTTAGGGTCCTAAGCCGTTACCAGTCGCTAAGCTATCGGCTTAAGACCATGGCGACGGCCGCGGTGGCGGGACTAACTGTATGTGCGTCCGCCAGACACACATACAGTTAGATGCTTTGGCGGAGCAGAGAGCTCCGCAGAGTACTCTGTGGCCGCAGGCAGGATGCGACTTTGTGCGCGCCGGAGTGCACGGGCGGTGTGCGCGTCATCACGCTGCCCGCGCGTGGCCTGGTGACGTCACGCCGCTGAAGAAAAGACCGGGAGCAGCGACAGCGACAGCAGCGGGGAGCGAGGTCAGGTGAGTGCTGTCAGGTTATTACTTTTAATTAGCTCTATTCATGCTGGGGGCTATTATCTACTGTTATATGTGCAGGGAGGGGCTATTATCTACTGTTATATGTGCAGGGAGGGATGCTATTATCTATTGTTATATGTGCAGGGAGGGGGGCTGTTATCTACTGTCATATGTGCAGGGAGGGGGGCTATTATCTACTGTTATATGTGCAGGGAGGGGCTATTATCTACTGTTATATGTGCAGGGAGGGGTGCTATTATCTACTGTTATATGTGCAGGGAGGGATGCTATTATCTACTGTTATATGTGCAGAGAGGGGTGCTATTATCTACTGTTATATGTGCAGTGAGGGGTGCTGTTATCTACTGTTATATGTGCAGGGAGGGGGGCTGTTATCTACTGTCATATGTGCAGGGGGGGGCCTATTATCTACTGTTATATGTGCAGGGAGGGGTGCTATTATCTACTGTTATATGTGCAGGGAGGGGAGCTATTATCTACTGTTATATGTGCAGGGAGGGGGCTATTATCTACTGTTATATGTGCAGGGAGTGGGGCTATTATCTACTGTTATATGTGCGGGGAGGGGGCTATTATCTACTGTTATATGTGCAGGGAGGGGGGCTTTTAAAACTTTTTAATGTCAGGGGGGGGTGCTTTTATTACTGTCTATGTGCAGGAGGGGGGCTTTTATCTACGTATATGTGCAGGGAGGGTATAAAATCTACTTTTTATATGTGCAGGGAGGGGAGCTATTACTACAAAATATGTGCGGGGAGGATCTATAACTATTTTATATGTGAGGGGGGGGTGCAATTATCTACTGTCATATGTCGGGGAGGGGGCTATTTCACTGTTATATGTGCGGGGAGGGCCATTACCGTTATATGGCAGGGGGGGCCTTTTACTATTTATATTGCAGGGGGCATTATTACTGTTATTGTGCAGGGAGGGGGGCAATTATCTACTGTCAATTGCAGGGGGGGGGCTTTTAAACTACTGTCTTTGTGCAGGGAGGGATGCTATTTCTACGTCATAGTGCGGGAAAAAGGGGGATATCACGTCAATTCAGGGGGGGGCTATTACCCTTTGTTTATGTGCAGGGGGGGGCTATTATCTCTTTATATGTGCAGGGGGGTGCTTTTAAATTACTGTCATATGTGCGGGGAGGGGGGGCAATTACTACTGTTAATGTGCGGGGAGGGGGCAAATTAATCTACTGCCATTTGTGCAGGGAGGGTTCTATATCTCTGTTATATGTGCGGGGAGGGTATTATCTATGTTATTTTGGGGCAGGGGGGGGGGCTATTATCTACTGTTATATGTCGGGAGGGATGCTTTTACTTGTTATATGTCAGGGAGGGGGGCTATTATCATTTTATATGTGCAGGGGGGGATTATCTACTGTCTTTGGCGGGGGGGGATGCATTTTACTTCATTTGGCAGGGGGGGTTTTGCTATTATCTATTTTTTAATGGGCAGGGAGGGTCTATTATTTACGTTATATGGCAGGGGGGGGCTATTACTACTGTCAAATGTGCAGGGGGGTATTTTTTCTTAAAATACACCCGGGAGGGCTAAAATTTACAAATATGTGCGGGGGGCCTAAAAGCTACCTATAAAAACACGGCTGGGGCCTATAAGCTATCAAATTACCTGCTGGGAGACAAAACCTGCCTATATCCCCTACTGGGGATCCCTAACCTGCCCATATACCTGCGGGGGACCCAAAACCCTGCCAAATACCTGTGGGGGATCCAAAACCCGTCATATACCTGCTGGGGATCCAAAACCGTCCATATACCTGCGGGGGATCCATAATTGCCATATCCCTTCTGGGGGATCCATAACCTGCCAAAAACCTGCAGGGGATCCTAACTTCCCTTAAACCTGCTGGGGGTCCAAAAACTGTCCAAATACTCTGGGGGACCAAACCCTCCCCCCCCTATAATGTGGGGGACCTAAACCTGCCTATATCCTACTGGGGGACCTAAACCTCCCTATATCCCCCTTGGGGACCAAAACCTCCCTATATCCCTACTGGGGGCCTAACCGCCTAAATACCACTGGGGATCCTAACCTGCCCAAAACCTCTAGGGGCCCAAATAACCTGCCCATATCCCGTGGGGATCAATAACCTCCCTATAACATGCTGGGGGACTATAAACTCAAAACCTACCTACGGGGAGATATATAAAGAATATAACCACCTACTAGGGAGTATAACTTATGGGGACCCTTTTCCCTTCACTGGGGACACATAATTCCCTGCGTTGAATCGATAACAGTGTTAAACCGGTTTTTAAGGTTCAAGACAAGTCAGTGATAAAGTTAGCAATCGACTCCGGGACTCCAGTCGGTTTTAAGCCTTTTTTAAGGCCTCAATCGATTGATAAGAATTTGCAATCGACTCCGGGGACTAGGTACGGTGTAATATAATCTCTGTTGTACAGTGGGTAACGTAGTAATCTCTAGGCTGCAGTGGCTAATATAATCTCTGTTGTCCAGTAAGTAAAGTAATCTCTTGTGTAAAGTGTGTAATGAAATGTAATCCCTGGGATACAGTGTGTAATGTAATCTCTGTTGTACTGTGTATAATGTAATCCCTGGGATACAGTGTGTAATGTAATCTATGTTGTACAGTGTGTAATGTAATCTCTGGGGTATGGTGTAATGTAATCTCAATTTAATGTGATGGGGTACAATAAATTATATTATTTCTTGAGTACAATGTGCAATTCATTTCTAAGGTGCAGTTAGTAATGTAATTTCTGTGGCTCCCATTTCTGGGGTGCAGTGAGTGATGTCATTTCTGGTGTATGGTATGCAATAAAATACATTTTGGGGTACAGTATGTGACATAAGTGCTTCCTAGGGGAACAGTGAGATTGGGTTTTTTATTTTCCTCATTCTGTTGTGTTGTGACAAATTTAATGGAGTAGTGATGGGGGATGGGAAGGGTTAAGCGAAATTTGCTGCATTGCACAATGTTTTTTATTTCCATCTAAAGGGGGAAATATTGTAGATGGGCTGGTTCGGTTTCACTGCCAGGGCTGATTTGTAGTCCCAGTCAGGCCCTGAACTTCAATAATTAGAGAGCCACTCATAACCTTACGGATTGCACCAAAAGTGTTTGCCATAAGGACTCCGCCCGAACCTGCTGGGGGAACTCACAGCACTCCCTCAGACCTCCTAGCTGGGTTAGAGCGGGCTGCTTCACTGCAGGGAGAGGAAGTGAAAGGGAAGGTGAGTGAAGGAGGGAGGGATAGGAAGATAGGGGATGAAAGGGAAAATTGGTCCCCCCCACTTTTTGAACCAAAGTTACGCCCCTGTGTAGGGGCTCTCACACGGAGCGGTTTTGGTGCATTTTTTGATGCATTTTTTTTGCAGAAATGTACAGCATCAACTGCTCTGCCTTTCTGCACAAAAATGCACCAAAAACACATCAAAAATGCACCAAAAATGATCTGTGTGAAAGCAGCCTTATAGTGTAGTTTATTTTAGAAAGTGGCGAGATGCGAGAACAAGGAGAATTTTTGTAAACGGATATTGTATGTGGGCTGCTGGGGGCTCTGTGCCAGGGCTGATTTTTATTCCCAGTCCGGCCCTGCTTGGGCCATAATGTTGCGGTGCTTCAATCTTTTTTCGTACCCCCTTTTCTTTTATCAGAGGATAGAAGATTGGAGGTTGCTTAAGCTTAGTATTCTCATCTGTACTGATCTATGTGCTCACTGCCTCCTTGATTTCCAGCCATGTGCTCTTAATTGATGCTATGTGTTCCTATATGTTCTTAGTCTGATTCCTGAGTTATTGACTGTGTTGATGTTATAATCTTGGTGTACATTGATTTTAACCTATATGGGAAGGAAAGGGTGCTTCCATTTTGTGTTTCTGTCCCCGCCCACTCTCACAGGCTGTCAAAGAAGGGAAGTTGCAGGTTTGGGTGTTTTTTTTTTTTTTCTCTCCCGAATAATGGAGGTCGGTGACCAGCGGGAGGCCTAATTGGCTCGATTGAGAGGTAAAGATAGGATGGGACTGCCCGATTTTGAGATCACGTTGAAAGTCCGTGGGCAGCTTAAACATCTTTTGAATCAAAATATGTGAACCGAGAGTCTCAAAGTTTTTTCATGTATGATAGATAGCATAAATGCTTCTTTAGGGATTTTCACGTAGTGTATTGCCCTTTTTGCAGAAAGGTGCCGCTGGCGGCGGTCTGTGTGCGTACATGTATAATTACATGTGTGCCGCAGCCCTGCCAGTGGCACCCAGGTTTTTCATACGTTTTTTCAGAAATTTTTTTTGTGTGCAGAAAACATATGTTATATTTTGGGGTACATTGATTTAACCTATATGGAAAGGAAGGGGGGCTTCCATTTTGGGGTTTCTGTCCCGCCCACTCTCACGGCTGTCATAAGAAGGCCAGCTTGCAGGTTGGGTGTTTTTTTATTTTTTCTCTCTGAATAATGGAGGTCGGTTGACCCAGCGGGAGACCTGATTGGCTCGATTGAGAGGTAAAGATAGGATTTGGGGACTGCCCGATTTGAGATCACGTTGAAAGTCGGGGGCAGCTTAAACATCTTTTGATCAAATATGTCAACCGAGAGTCTCAATGTTTTTTCATTTATGATAGATAGCATAAATGCTTCTTTAGGGATTTCCACGTAGTGTATTGCCATTTTTGCAGAAATGTGCCGCTGGCTGCGGTCTGTGTTCTTACATGTATAATTACATGTGTGCCGCACCCCTGCCAGTGGCACCAGGTTTGCATACGTTTTTTCAGAAATGTTTTTTTTGTGTGCAGACATATGTTATACTTGGTGTACTTTGATTTTAACCTATATGGGAAGGAAAGGGTGCTTCCATTTTGTTTTTCCCTGTCCCCGCCCACTCTCACAGGCTGTCATAAGAAGGGCAGCTTGCAGGTTGGTGTTTTTTATTTTTTCACTCTGAATAATGGAGGTCGGTTGACCCAGCGGGAGGCCTGATTGGCTCGATTGAGAGGTAAAGATAGGATAGGACTGCCCGATTTTGAGATCACGTTGAAAGTCGTGGGCAGCTTAAACATCTTTTGATCAAAATATGTGAACCGAGAGTCTCAAAGTTTTTTGATGTTATAATCTGTCTCAGTCGTTCTTCGCTCCATGGACCCATGGAGTTTATTGAGTGTTTTCCTTTTATTGTTGCCCATACTGCATATTGGTTTGTACTATCTACTTGCTCTCTTTCAATAAAGTTTCCTCTTTTGAATGTGAAAAAAATTAAAAAATAAAGACAGATAGAAAATATGTATTACCAAGTGATGTGACGATATATGACGGTTTACACAGAATCACAATTACTCAGACATAATAAAGGACACATGGTACTTTCATAAAAATAAAGGAAACCTGGTTATCCTGTAAAAATACAAATGTATCTACGTATAAGCTGTGGGAAGCAAACAATAAGTTAGTGGTACTAAACATCTATGGTGTAGGTGCAAAAAAAGGATAGCCACCTATTATAAAGCTAAATCTCAACCAACAAAACCAGGCAGAATACGAAAGTAAATACATAAGTAATTGGCAAGGTAGGCATCAACAGTATAATAGTATGATGGGTAGACATATGTAGTATAGAATTATAGACATTGCATAGCAATGGGAAACCACATTGAATATGTTTGCGGCTGTAAAAATATCCTTTTCTGGATTTGAAAATGTAGACCTGAAAGGTAACCATAGACAGAAGTTAAAGGGGTTGTCTCGCTACAAAGAATAGCTTTCAAATTGTAGGGAGCACAAAATAAAGACATTTTCCAAATATATTGCTTTGTTCCTCTGTTTTCCCAAAGGGAGATACAAGTGAATTTATGACCTCCCTGGCTATTTCAGTTCCCTCAGTAACCTGTAAACAATTCTCCCCCTGCTGTTTGTTCAATGAGATAACAGTGAGTGATGTAATCACACAGGTGGCAGCAGTGTCCTATGCTGCTGGGCAGTAAAAAGCTTGATTTATGTAAAATAAACAGAACTGTAATTAGGGCTTTTGTTTTGGGGATCAGATAAAAAGTCCTGTTAGTAGTTTGAGAAGCTAATCTGATCTAATTAGCATCTGAAAGCACAGCATGGCATGGAGCTGTACAAGCATGGAGCTGTATGCAAATGAGTCAGTCTGAACCAGGAAGTGACAGAGTATTTCATTCATGCATTCTCTGAAACTCTGAAGGGAGACAACTCCTTTAATCAATTGCACATAAACAATATCAAGTCCACCTGTAAGAGAGGAATGTCCAGTAGGAAAACTGTGGGTTATCATTTCCTTCATATGTGTCTGTTGTTTATGATCTGTTGCTGACTTTGGCTCCAAAGTTGCATCAAGAACCTGGAAGTGTGAACAAACCCCTCCTAATTATTAAATAATTAATAATGAATTGTTCTTGTATATCCAGCACATGACACTGTAAATGCCCTATGCTAGCTTCTGCTTGGAATGTCCAGTATTGAGCCAGACAGGTATATCCTATTAGGTATCTCCTGGCACAATAAAATACATTTGTGTTTAGAAAACTGAAGAAGAGTGGAAGCATTGATTGCTCTAAAATGCTGTATTGATTTTTTGTCTTTTATAAGCGTCCTGTTAAGGGGTTACTGGCAGGGGTTCTAACTTGATAATTACAGTTGTGGTATGAGTAATGTCTCTCTTCCTCCCTATATTAAAGTGATCTCTCTTTAGTGGGAGTAATAAAGGAAATATGGAAGATGTGGGTGTAACTTTATTCAGTATCTCACTTTCTGAATTCTGCCTCATTTAATACTTGCAGCAGTCCATGGCACAAGAGTAACAGCCATTCTATATGCCATTTGACCCTAGTGTATCCTCCCATAACTGACTGTGAGCACGCTCAACATTTTCATTCTTACAGTTTATTCTAATCACTCATTGTAGTTCTTTTACTCTTTGATGCAGGTGCATTTTTTGTACAGTTTTTTCTAGCTCTTTATTATCTTCCATTATTTTCCTAATTTAGTTTTCAAAAACAATGTTATCAGTAGATTACAGCTAAAATACCCCAAGAGTTGGCCAGAAATGAACATACGGTATATAATTTGACCTAATTGTCACAAAGCAACAAAAATGGCAAATTTCCCAACTTAGAAAAACACACAATTCTAAGTGAATTGTAAGATTTTATTTTATCATGGTCAATTATATTAACTTTAAGTTCATTAGGCTTTGCCCTCCACTCACAAATTTTCAGTCATTTTTCAGTGTTTTTCGTTTTCTAAAACCGCTGAAAAGACGACTGAAAATAGGTTCCATAGACTTTAATAGTAAAAAGGTTCTGTAGTCTCCACAGAATGTCTTTTTTTCTGCTCGTATTTCCTGCTGGTCGTTTTTTTGAAACATGTTGGAAAAATTAAAAAAGCAGGGCAAAAAATTTACTATTGGAGTCTATGTAAAGCGGTGGATAGTTTTTGGCACTTTTTTGGCAGGGATCCATAGCAATTATAATGCTGTCCGTTTCTGCAAAAAAAGTGCCGAAAATGCGGCAAAAAAATGCAAAACACGCCAAAAAACTCATTTTTTTTTAGCTATTTTAGACATGCACTTGACATAAAACTCAGTTTTGTGAAAGGTTTTAGGATTTTGTTTTCGGTGAGTGTTTTGTCCAAAGCCATGTAGACCTAGGGGGACATGTTTAAAAACTGTCTAGGTCTAAGACTTTTCTTATTGCACATGGGCAACCGAGAGCCCCTTTATTTCCATAGTGTTGAAGAAAATAAAGGGTAACCCTTATTGTTTGCTATGTGCAACAAAGAAAGTTTTAGACCTAGACAGTTTTCATACATGTCCCCATAGTCTTAACAAACAAAATATAACAACACTAATCAATCCAGGTGATAGTTGTAAATGTTGCCATTTTTGTTGTCTTTATTAGAATTAGGTTGTGGAGGTAAACAGTAAGCACTATGAGGGACATTTGTGATCGGAGTTTTTTCTGGTTTTTGGATTAAAATGGCCCTTTTTTGGCCGGCTCGCGCGGACGCACCTCCCTTCTGTTAGGCGCATTAGTGCGGTTCACCATTTTCAATGCACCTAACATAAAAAGGGCGTGCGGGGATTCTGGGGCGTAACATTAGAAAAACCCACCATGTAAAAATGCGGGTTGGAAAAGAAAAGGGATTAAAGCTCCGACAGGCGACCTATATCAATTGGGTCTGTCGGGGGGGAGGGTCGAAGTTTGCCTCATTTATGAGCGTACTCAGCGCCGAATACACAGGGCGGGTTTCAAAAAAAAAAACGTAAAAAACAGGCGCTTCGACATGCCGATCTTCATACATGTCCCCCTTTATATTGTACATTGCACATAATTTTAATATGTAAACTGACACTTGGAATGAAGAAATATTTTTTGAAAGAACACAGTGACTGCAAGATCAGACAAAACAGGGTTTCTAAACAAAATGTAATCATAGAGACACATAGGTCTGCACAGGACCTATATACACAAAAGAGCAGGACATTTGTAATGAGGACTTTAAACTTTGCAAAGTTATTTTAGTTTTTTATTATAGATGTAATAAAGGAATGTTAAATACTGGCTAAAAATTAGCTTTTCAAATATTGAGATAAATAATAATCTGTGTTGGACAATGTGGGCAACACTTGAAAAGTCATCCATGACAAAAAATTTTGCTACGATGTACGTTTTGAAAAGCCTGAAGATGTGAGAAATCTTCCTGTACAAGCGTATGGAAATTGTTAACTTGCTATGTTAATCCCCCTTCCCAAAACATGTGGAGTCCGTAAAGGATGCAATAGATGTGCTTCGGGGGATTTATTGACTGTACCTTCGATAACACGCGGAGGTTACAATAAAGTGGGCAAAACTCATTCTCTTTCCGCTCTTGCAACAGTCTAACAAGATGGAGTCACAGCTCAATGAGGGGAGGATGTGACCTCCAGAAATAGGAGGAACATGCAGCAAAGAAATTGGAGTTACATAACATCCAAAAAAACATTACAAGCAGTTGCAAATAAAAAGGCCCCAGGGGGGGGCGCATAACACTCGACATTGCAGATAGCACAAAAATTAATACACATGTAATGGTGCATCCCAGTTACGTGGTACAGCACAACAAATATCTTAAGAGATGTGTATTCCAGCAAGAGAAGCCCAGGCCACAGGTCAAACTAGAGATTGGTTAGTGATTTGCTGTTTTACTTTTTTGACATTTTTGTCCAAAACCACAAAATCTATAACGTATGGCCAGCTTAACATAGACTTGACATAAGATCCTCTTATTATGGGTTAGGTTGCCTGGTCAACTGGCCAGTTCATTTTTCTTGATCCAGACAGATATTTAAATGCAGTCACCTAGTGCTACTGGAAGAACATGGCTCCAAGTAAAGCCTATATAAAAAGAAAATAAATTACATGCTATTAACTTGCTATAGTCAACTCTGACTTGTAATTTTTCACTGCCCTCTCTTAGCATTAGCTACTCTATTTTATGTAAGTTATCAAAACATAACTTTAATGGGTTTTCTCACCATATCAATTAACTTTAAACATGTAGCTAAAGGTAAATAATGACTATTACCAAATACATTGCTGTTCCAATATTGGTTCCTTTTAGAGCAGTTCTTTTCTCCGGTTTTTGTACACAAGCTTTCCTAGGTTACCGACCACTTCTCTTTGCTTGCTCTCTCTGCTCTATTAGCTGTGGTGAGATAGTGATGTCACTCCCTGCTGTGTCTTATGAGCAGCACAGGAGTTTGTTTGTGTTTCTTACTGACATACTTTAACTCTTTAGAGCTGTGTAGCCTTGTGTTTGCTATTTAAACCCTTCTATTAGCAATATCCCTCTAACAGGCTCAGCTATGAATAGTGGAGCTGATATGCCAATTACTGCAGTCGAAGCATCCACAGTCTGAACAGGAAGTGGAAGCCTGGTTGCGACGAGCAGGCTTTGTAAAACGGGATAGAGGGAACATTCCTTTGAGCCTGTTATTAGTCATATATAATGCAATCAAATTTGAAACTGTTTCAAGTTGGGTAGATAGAATATTACATGCAAAATGATATCCATCCTATCCACTCTTGAAAACATCCATTTATTTGCTAAATCAAAAAAAATTATTTCTTCCCAAAGGAGAGATGGCATATTTACAGGTTTGCCCCTCGGTTTGTAGCAATAGCCTGTTTGTTCATAAGAAAGTGACCTCCAAATGTTAGTGGTTTAGTATGGCCATGTATGATTTTTGTACTTTCCCACATATTCACCCACAATCCGAGTAAATACTGAACAAATAGACTCTTTGTAGACAGTTCCAAGAATTACAAGTTATAACTGGGGGAAAGTTATTTGTTGATCATGTCATCTAACAAAACTTAAATATACTACATAAATTTAGAGTAAATGAAGTGTACTTGGATTTTAACTGTACTGCTGTCCATGGCAGAAAGTATTGTACTGTAAGGCCATGTTCACACGGCTAACTGCGGGACGTAATTCAGTCCGTAATTACGCGCCGGAGTGCGCCAATTATGGGCTGAATCCGTCCCAGTAACTATGGTAATCCACAGTTCTCATAGAGAACTATGGATTACGTCTGCTCTCCCTGCTCGGCGAATACGTCGAGGGGGGAGATAATTCACATGTGAATTACCAGCGGCGTATACGAGCCGCTGGTAATGAATGTCTATGGGCCGGCGAGGTGCCGACCCCCCGCTCCCTCCCCCGCTCCCGCCCCCGGCCACACGGCGGAATTGCGGGGCGTAATTACGTCCCGCAGTTAACCCGTGTGAACATAGACTTAACTAACAAATTCATTGTTTGCAATCTGGAAAAAGGGAAGAAGAAAATACGACAAACAAACATAACTGTGATAAGGTTTGTCAGATAAAAGCCTCTCCCTGGACTAGTCCAGTCACACCCTTTTAATCCAGACATTGCTTACAATACTTGCAGTGGTACTCGCAGTGGTATCTCTAGTATTAGTCCACACAGTACAGAAAAACCAATCATATTTCTGGCGGTTTTAGGATTCTAAAAGAAAATCTGTTCTTTCAGCCAGCCCGTAGTCTACACTCGTGTTTTTTTTTCCAATCGTTTTCTGGCACCGGTGGTTTTAGGAACTCCCTTCTCGCTCCCCAACCCAGCCAGGTCACATGATCTTATTTTCAGACAGTCTTTGATAATGTTGCATTACTGGCCATAAGTCACAGTGCACAGTGGTGGTCGATAACCAAAGAGACAAGAGAGCAAATTGAAGGTGCAAAAAAGGCCTGTATTAGGCAAAGCATACATATTTTCTAAAAACACACATTTTGAAAATTGCTTAATTTATAGTAATCGACCCTTCCATCAGCACTTACTGTGATTGTAAGCCTGTTCAGATTCCACCTTTTCTCCTGTCTTTGAATTTACACTAACATTCTGGACACCTAAACCACCATAAAGACATAAGCTTACAGAAAGTATGTCTTGGTGGAAATTCAATACTGTTATCTTTTCATATTGCAAGCCCCCTTATCCCTGGTTAGAACCAACATGACATACCTAGGATTTGTCACCATTGTTTTTCCCCCAATGTTGCCGCACACTATTTACATCTTATCTGGATTGTTAAAGTGGGTGAGATAAAAAATCCAGGATAGGTGGGCTTTGTTAATGTGCGTGAGATAAAGAATCCAGGAGGCTTCTTGTAAGTGCATTGCTTTGGGCCTGGATTTTTATAGCATGGTGGAATGGTTGGAAGTGGGCCCACTATTCCCTCTCCTTGTAGTGTGGGTTTTCCAGTTGGTCCTATTTAAGCCTTGGTGAAGCTGCTTGACTTGTTAGTGGACTGATGAGAATCTGCAGTTAATACAGACTTGGGTCAAAGCCTAGATGCCACAGAAATCTAGTGTGGACAACTTGATGTAAAGAAAACACGCTGCTGTTTTGGTTTACTGTAGTTTAGATAAGAAAACCTTGGGCAACATGTATGAATCTGGCCCCAACTCAAAAGTAGCCTCAGCCATGTACGACATTTTCGCGCCAAACTTTGGCGCACTTTTGGTGCATTGTACAACACTGATGCAACCCCTGCATCTTTAGCGCATTCCAAAGTGTCGTCTCTGGTGCACATTGTGCCAACTCTTGGCGTACAATGGTTCATACATTTATAGAACAGGACTGTGACAGTTTGTTTGTTTGTTTGTTTGTTTCAAAACAGGCCAAAAAAATGGCGCAGCTCCATTCATAGATTTCGCCAATTGTGTTTATTCAGAGCCCAAACTGGGCAGGTGTTTTCTTCCGTATTTGTTTGTGCATGTTGGTGCTACTGATTATGTTATTAGAGGGTTGTAGTCAGGATTGGACTTTAAAACAAGAAATATACATGTTTACCATGCCACAATAGAAGATACCCATAAATACAGTGTTGCAGAACATGATGTCATTATCTAAAGGTTATTATAACCTACATTTTATTTATTTACTTGCTTTATTAATTTATTTATATACTTACAATGTTGTATATACATGGTCATCACTCATCAGTCCTTATCCTGAATGGGACTCACAATTTAGGGCACATTCAAAATCAAACTCATACATACGATAGCCAATTTCACAGAAAGCCAATTAGCAAAGGCAGAACATACAAACTCCAAGTAGATGCTGCCCATGGTTGGGTCTGAAGCAGAGATCCAAGCACTGCAAAGCAATGGTGCTAACCACATTGCTATCATGACCCCCACCGAGCCACCATAATTATTATTTATTGTTTTGACCAGTTTTAGTTTTAAAGTGTTCCTCCAATGAAATAGTAATGCTCATTTATTCTGGAGGTAACAAGGGACATTGGATTTCCAGACACCACATTCTTTACTGCAGATGATGTGCCAGGTATGCAAAGCAGGATCTATAAATAATTATGCCCTAAATTAACTAGACACTATGAAAGAAGTCACTCAGTAACCTTAGAGTTCTAATCCACAATCCCAGAAATGGGTCACAAATGTTTGACTGCCAGCTCAGCCACCCATGTTATTTCAAGTTTAATATTTACCCAAGTCTAGATATAGGCATGTGGTCCAGTGTGAAATGTGTTTGAGAGCTTGCTCATGTATAGCTTAGTTGTTGGAGACGTATGTTGGAAGAATACAGCGCTATGCTGGGCACTCAGGGTACATGAAAACATTTTTAGTTTATACAAATAAATGGTTCACATACCGCAACCAGAACTAAATTTATCCCATACTTATTGCTACCGTATCCATCACAGTGTCAACAAGCAGAATTCTCAGTACTGACCGGCTTTCTTATACACATCCATATAAATACTAATCATATTACAATGCATTTTACTGTAGAATATTAATTTAGCGCTAGATAGAAGTAATAGAGCAATCAAATACTATTATACATAACTTGAGCATATGCTTATGAGCTTAGAAGAAAAATGTTTTTAGTTTTAGAAGTTTGTTACAGTAAATATTTTGAATTTTCTTATTTTGCTGTATAATAGAACTTTTTTTTAATAGAATTTGTGTTTTAATTCGCTTACACAGTTTTTGTCCATTTCAATTTGGTCAGAAGTAGACTTTGGCTTTAAGAATATTCTGTTAGAACATTTACTGTGAGCAATGGTGATAGTTAGACTTCCCCAGAGCCCATTAGCTAAGCACCAGTCAGCCTTCTTTACATTTAGAAAATACTTGGATTCCCCAAGAAATATCAAATCTGGAGCATCTTTAGAAAAACAGTATTGTTCTACTCCATTGTTATTCCTCTTGGAAATATATTCATACATTTCCTACTGGACCTTACTATTGTTTTTCTCAATATGGACTATCCCTGTACATTCTAACACTATCAACACTGATTGAACATTCTCAGACCTAGTGCAGAAAAGCACTATTGACAACGGGAATAGTAACAAACAGATGTCAATTCATTCACATATTTCCAGGAGGAATAACAAAGGAATGGCACAATGCAGAGTTTTAGTAAAAGGTGCTCCAGAATTAGTATTTGATGAATGCAGCAAGAAGAGACATTTCAGTAGAGTGGACCCTTCTCCTTTAAAACCTATTAAATCCTATTCATTTGTATTATACTATACAGTGGGTACGGAAAGTATTCAGACATCTTTAAATTTTTCACTCTTTGTTTAATTGCAGCCATTTGGTAAGAACAAAAAAGTTAATTTTTGCTCATTAATGTACACTCCGCACACCTTCTTGAAAGGAAAAAAAAAACAGAAATGTAGATACTTTCGCAAATTTATTAAACGAGAAAAAATGAAATATCAATGGTCAAAAATTAAATTTGGGGCCCTTTGTGTGCACTCTATTTAACTGACATGCTGTCCATTTCCTTCTGATCCTCTTTGATATGGTTCTACTCTTTCATTAAACTGATTGGACTTGATTTGGAAAGGCACAACCCCCAAGTCTTATAAAACCCTCAAGCTCACGTGAGTCAAAAAATTAGGTCTAAGGAACGCCAAGGGGGTTTTTGAAAAAAAAAAAAAAAATTTTAAAATTTTAAACCCCCCAAAAAAATATTTTTTTAAAAAAATAAAAAAAAAAATTGGGGGTTTTTTAAAAATTTTTTTTCTTTTTTTTTCCCTTTTTTCCCCCCAGCCCTCCCCCAGTCTGGGTTTAGAAGAGTTGCGCGGAAACCTCCTTCAGTGCAAAAATTTTTAAGCCGATACATTTGCAAAAAAACCCTAAGGACCCCCCCAAAATGTGAGAAAAAAGATTCTCTGGTATAAGAACCAAGTTGAACTTTTTGGTGTTAATTCTAAGTGGTATGGTGGAGAAACCCGAACTGCTCTAACCCCCAATACAATCCCACAGTGACACTGGTGGGGCAGATCCCGCAATAGGGGGTTTTTCAGCTGCAGGGACAGGACGACTGGGGGCAATTGGGAAAGATGATTTGGGGGAAGTAGGAGATATCCGGGATGAAAAACCCTCTTCCAAGTGCTCTGGACCCCGGAGGCCAAAAGGTTCATTTTCCAACAAAAAAATTGCCCTTTAAGCACACACCTGAAAAAAAAAAACAAAGCAGGGGCTTCAAACAACTCTTTTCCCCCCATTTTTGGGACGGGCCCCAACCCAAACCCATTACCTAAACCCAATGGCATCTTGGAGGACAAAAAAAGGCTGCCCACCAACGTTTCACCATCCAACCTGGGGAACTGGTGAGGATTTTGAAAGGAAGGGAATGGAGGGGGACCCCCAAAAATCCGGGTTTTTGAAAAACTGTACTTTTTTTTTTCCCAAAGAAGATTTCAGGGCCCTGTACAAATTAAAAAGGTGCTTCTACGCAAAACTGAGAAAAAAGAGCCCTGAATACTTAAGACCATGTGATATTTCAGTTTTTCTTTTTTAAAAAAATTTGAAAAACATATCTCCCTTTCGTTTTTTTATTTAAAGGGATGAGGGGGCAGTTTTGTACTTTAATGAGCAAAAAAATTTAAATTTATTTTTCTTACCAAAGGGCCCTTGAAAAATGAAACAAAGAAGGAAAAATTTAAAGAAGTCTGAAAAAATTTCCGAAACCCACGTGCATTGTTGTAGATTTTCAATGCCGAAAATCTGCAACAATTTTATTTGTATAGAGTACATTAATGGTAAGGACCAAATGGGCTGTGAACATAAATCATTGCATGGCTTCTAAATCTTTTTCTACTGGTGCCCAGCGGTCAGAACTTGGCACTGTCGGGTTTTAAACCACTGGGTACAAAAAAGGAAAAAATTAAAGTTTTTCCCTACTTTTTAAATATTGGGCCGGGTTTTAAAACTTTAAAATTTTAAAGCCTGGAAAAGGGGATCAATTATTGGAAAAAATTTCAAATATTTTTAATTTTCCGGGAAGTAAGACCTGTGTACATCACCTCTATTGCTATGGTCACATCTAGGATTCGTAGTTAAATGTGGGTAATTTGCATAGATTGAAAAACATCAATTTGATACAAAAATTTACCGGGTACCCCTATTCTCCCACATTAAAAGTGTTCGGGAAAAAAGAAATTTTTAAAAAATAAAATTTTGTACCACTTATAACGAAGCCATGACAGGACATCTTTGAATCTGCACTGAAGACACAGTTAATTATTCCTGAACTTGGATTGGGTTCAACACAAATGAATGTTATAGTACTTGCCAAAAAATTTTAATTGGGTTTTATGTTTCTTTTTTGTTAGGCATAGTTGTAGTTTTTTGTTGTCTTTTAATACTAAACCCGTCCCAGTTTTGCCTGGTACTCTCTACTTTATTTTAAATTATTAGCCCCTTTAAAAATTTTCCCTTTTTATAAATCGAGTAAAGATTCCTTTAAACCACCCTTTAAACTTCCCTGGGGAAAATTTTTATTACCCCCATTTAAAAGTTTAAGATGAGTACATTTTACTTACACATTGTATTGTGTTTTTGTTAAAAAGGTCAATTGCCTTTTGAAAATGTAGGGGGCAAACAACGGGAAAAATTTTGGTTGTTAACGAAAAATTTTAGAATTTTTGTTTATTCAATCTTTTGTTCAAAATGTGATTATAGGAGTAGGCCAAGGGCAAAGTGTAGAAACAGAAGAGAGGCAACTGTCTTGGCCATAGTGGCAACTTAAATCCACCGAGAGGCAAAGTGTAAGGCTAGGTTTCCCCTGCCCTCAAAAAAAAACCCCCCAAAGCGGGCCTTTTTTTTACGTGCAGGGCCGCGTTTTTTCAAAAACTTTGTATAAAAAAACCCCGGTCGCTTCTCGTTTTTTTGAAAATCGCTCATCAATTGTATTGTAAAGGGAAGAAAGGAAAAAAAACTTAAAAACGGCGGGGTATTATTTCAAAAATTTGATAATAAAACCCGGCGCCCCCGGGAAAACCCAGCAAAAAGGCGACTGGGAGACTGAGTTTATCCCCTTTTCTATTTTCCCCCTATGGGGCTGCAGGGGAAAATGTATCTTTGGGTACTTTTAAAAAAAGCAGGGAAAAAACGTTTTTAATTCCCGTGCAGTGTAGACATAGCCTAAAAATATACAGCAAGTGCCCCCCCAGAAAATTTCCCTGGGTTTCTCTTCCCAAAAAGGACGAATGCAATTCATTCACTTGTCCAATGCAACAGTAAAAAAAAAAAAGCAGTTTTTCATTTTTGTTTGGGGGGTAGAAAAAAAAGGGTTTTAGTAAATTAGTTTTTAAAAAAAAAAAAAAAAAAACTTACACTGCAAAATAAGGGATACAACTGTCTGCCCACTGTGTACTTTTTTTGCCCGAATAAATGGACATACCCCAAGGTTTCTGGGGGCCGGGGTGCCCTAATGGTTTGGGAAAGTCATAAACTTTTTTCCGGGGGCTTCAGGATTCAAATTTTTTTTGTCAAGAGTATTTAATTATTGGGTTTATAGTGTTTTCTCCCAAAAAAGGTTCGGTTTTTCCTTTAGCAAGGGAAACTACCCACTAGCATAAAAATTTCTTTGGTTTTAAACAGACTGGTTAGGAGAGTTTAAACAGAGGTGTGTTTTAATTTAATCTTATGGTTTTTCATATTTTCAGGATCATTTTTTTTAAAACGCCCCAAAAATTTTACTGAGCAGCCTGTAGGGTTTTTAAATGCGCTTAGACAAAAAATAATATATAAAAAATATTCAAATTTTTATTAAAAATATCTATTTGCAAATTTTTAGAAAAATGTTTTGGGCAGTTACATTTCCCCCAATATTTTTTAAAGGGGGTTGGGAGGGGTTTAAAGGGGGAAGTATGCTTTTTCAGTTCCCGGGTGGGTTTTCTTTTAGCTTATTTTCTTAGTTCCCCGGGAAATCCAGAGGGGTTTCTTTTCCCCCCCAGTGGGTGTTTCTTAAACTGGGAAGGGGGGTGACATCAATTTTTTTCCCCTTTTACTGTTTTTATGTCCCCTCCCCAAATCAGTGTTTGGGCAAACCCCCCCCCCAAAACCCTCACTGTGTCGTTCCTCCCCTATGCAGTTTTTTATTTCGAAGAGCTGTTTAAAATACCACATCCTGCATTCAGTCTTTGACAGTTTTCTAAAGAACCCCAGAGCACTGATCTCTTCTCCTCTCAAAAAGCTGGGGGTTTTTACACGTTGAATCCAAATCTTCCCATTGAACTCAATTTAGACAGCACAGATCTGTCTCCCCCCTATGTTTATACGCCCGGGGGAGGCAGGAAAAGCACGCTCCCGGGAAAACGGGCCCGGGGGCGGACAGAATGTAAATTAAATTTGAAAACCGTCAGCCAATGGGAAATGAAAGGGAAATGGGAAACCGACCAGCAATGGGGGAAATGTGTTTTACACAAAACCCAAGATAAGGGATCCTTTAAAAAAAGACACTTTTCTAAAAGACATCCAATTTGCCCAAAATTGCTTTTTTTTCACTGTCCCCCTTTTTCTGAAAGGGCATTTAATTGGAAATGAACAACCCCCTTTAACTTACAATTCCCTGATGCCTCTAATCCTCTTTGGTTCTGGTTCCCGTCCCCTGTGTCCTGCAGCATTCGTGTTATGGTGGCATTTCCAATATCACTTCCAGTCCTATTTACATTAGGGTAGCCTAAGGTGACGTTGCATCGGAAGTGACATTAAACGTGTTGTTGGATGGGAAGTGATGTCAAAGCATGATAGAGAGCATGTATACCAGTTAAAATCCAGTTTACAGTAATAGTTAAGGTTACAGTCCATTTTGTTTGTATTTATACCACAAATTAATTCATGCCGACCCAAACCGAAGTGCTCAGATTCAAGTCGAATTTGACCTGAATCTAAAGCACAACACTAATTATTAGTAATTTTTAGTAACTTTGCTGTATCATAACATGACGGGAATCACTCTTTGTCTGAGCTGCAGGGCTGTGACAAAAAATAAGAATTTCAGTTTCTTCATTTCTTCTCAAAGTTTTTTTTTCCCACCATGGGCTGATGTGGTATATTGAATCCATTCACAGGATACCAGAGGCAATATCTGTTACCTGTATGTCACTGACATCCACCACAGAGAAGCAGTAGGGAATTTTTTGTCCTTGCAGCTGCTCTGGTCTAAAAATCATTTTAATTTTATCTACATTTATACAGGCCAAGAAAATCACTGCAGATCTCAGAAAACCCCTGAGGGGCCAGCTAAAGTGTGTCTTAAATTCTCCACATTCCTGCATGTGTGTTATTTCACCAGTCCTACATAGAATATGAGTGACTCCAACACTATACTTTGGGATTCATACCCTAATATAGTCTGGTAGAGTCAAAAAAAAGTAAACGATCATGTTAAACTGTTGTTATTATAAGTGTTGCAAATCCTTACAAATAGCAAATAACCAATATCTTCCCAATGCTACATTCTAAGGGTGTGTTCAGATGACGTATTCTCAGTTTGTACTTTGGCGCGTAACTGCCCAAAGTACGGCTCGAGAATACGGTAATTCATAGATCTCATTGAGAGCTATGATTACCTGTTTTTTCCCCCAGCGAGAATAAGTACCCAGGAAAGAACGGACATGTCAATTCTCCACGACGAAGACGTGCTGGGGAGAATGAATGTCAGTGAGAGCTTTATAGGGATGCGCTGGCCAGCACATCCTTCTGAAGCTGCAGGCGTATAGCAGTACTAAACAACACTTTTGAATGCGCCGAAGTTTGGTGCCATAAAAAGTTTGGCGCATAACACTCTATGCATCAAAATGTTAGGCGCATAACACTTTAATATATATACAGTCATATTATATACTCCTCTATATCTATTTAGAACAGGTGTGCTGGTGCCTAGTTACATACATGTCGCCAAGTGTTTCTTTTATTGTAAAAATAGTGGTATTGTGTTTTTTTTTTTACCTTTTGACTTTTTTGTACCACTAATTGAATATACTATCCGATCACCTTATTGCTTTTTCATTACATAGCAATACAATTATGCCTGAGACATATAGCCTATTAGTCCTGGTCTCTGAAAGGGCTTAATAGGCTTCTGCACATGGCAGTGACCATTATTTGGCAACCATCGACACCATCAGTGGGGGTACTGATGGTTAGACAGAGTAAGCTCCATCTATCAATCACCTACATGCAGCAGTCGCTACTGGCTGTTGCATCTAGGGGCCTAAAATTCCTGGGATCAGAGCTAGCTTCAATTCCGACTGCTGTCCTTGCATTGCGTGGTCACAAGGTGTAATCTCTGCATCACTGGGTCTATGTAACCCATACTTGACAACTTTTGAGTCAAAGGTATGGCGCGCATAGCGCGCCGTCCCAAAAATTTGCATTGACATGCCGCCTTCAAAAAAACACACCCTCTCCACCTAACTGTGTGATGTCTTTTTAGAAAGCAAAATTATTGTTTTGGCGTCACCCAGCTTTCCTGGATTTTGGATAGCCTATTTGGCATCCAGAAGAGCTGGGTGATACCACTTAACCGTAACTAAACCATTAGACTACTACCAATATTTCCACTATAGTGGTAGATACCAGTGTACACAGGCTCTGCAGTCATAACTGATTATTGTGCAGTTACATCTAGGGGCTCAGCATAGACATCTTTTATGACTAGAGTTGTTCTCTTTCCCTTTTCTTCTTCATCCCATCCAGACTGCCATGATGACTTCCACTGGCCATGACTCGTCCCTGCAAAATTTACCATACAAACAGCTTACAATTCTATTTTTTTCATCACTTCCCTACTTGTGGCCACCTCTGTACAAACTCCACATTGGGTGATAGGTTCAGGTGGAAAGGTTATGGAGTGATAGGTGGAGATGAGACGACTATGGGGTATTAGGTGGAGAGGTTATGGAGGGTTGTATTTTGTGTTGGCACTAGGATGCATAACACAATGGTAGGAAGTGGTGGGAGAGAGGAGTACAGAGCACTGCTTACAATCTCCTTGGGGGGACATAGAGCCATCCTGCAGGAGATTGTGCAGGGGCTGTGCTCTGTACCCCCAGAATCATATTGTGCAGGTTGAACTCCATACCCTGCACCCCCAGAAGATCAGCCACAGGAATAACCTTCATGGGTGCAGGAGATAAGAATTTAGTACTGTCATTTTCTTTAATGTTCTTATATTCATACGGATTTCCCCATTGGAATATGTTGGACTCATTGAATTATGTCAGACCAACGTTGAATTGATTTATTTAATAAAATGGTGAAAGAAGGCTGTAGCCAGAGAGTGTTTATTTAAATTAAAAAAAAAATTGTGCAATATGTGTTTTTTTTTCCATTTCAATTTCAGTCTTAGTAATGTAGGCATATGACAGATGCCTCCATTACTAGTGCTCAGGCTTGATGTCAGCCAGCAGTAGTTTTTGTCATCCCAAGGCTGACACTAACCCCCTGTCACTATTGCACCAATATGCCCCAGGGGTACTGAGAAGAGCCTGGTAACCATCAGAAGTGGACCCTCTGATGTGATAGTCCGCTTCTGGGGCGGCTGCGGGCTGGTATTTTTAGAGTTGGAATGGACCAGTGCTAATGGACCTTCCCACTCTGATGGTATCAGGCCGCAGCTGTCGGTTTTACCTTGGCCGGTTATGGAAAATGGGAAGGACCCCACTTTGTTTTTCTTAAAGATAATGTATTTATTGAGAATCCTAAAGTGGGCAACTCCTGTAATCATTACAGTGGATTCTCCAGTTTAGATTCTCATAAAATAAATACATTTTCAGAAAAAAAACGACATGGGGTCCCCCCCCATTTTCCATAACCGGCCAAGGTAAAACCGACAGCTTGATAATATCAGAATGGTAAGAACCATTGATATGCTTCTGATGATTACCGGCTCTTCCCAGTTCCCCTGGTGCATTGGGTACTGGGATAATAGTGACATGGGGTTAGTGCCAGCTTTGGGCAACAAGAAACATCACTGACTGACACCAAGCACAAGCGATAGTAATGAAGAGGCGTCTGCAAGATGCCTCCACTACTATCACTGGAATTATATGGAGAAAAACACACACACAAATTGCACAAAAAAAGTTTATTTAAATAAACACTCTCCGACATCAGCCCTCTAACCATTTTATTTGAAAAAAAAATTGATCAAAGGTTTATCCGACATAGTCCACCAAATCCAAAGTAGTCCAAATGGGAACCTGTAAATAAACAAACATTACACACATACATATAGGCTGGATACCCTACTCAGCATCCAGGAAAGCTGGGTGACACCCATCACCCACAGGTAACATCCAGCTTTCCATGATAGGAATACTGGGTGCCACCTTTGGGGGATGGAGTGTCACCCAGCTTTCCAGGGTGCTAAATAGGCTATTCCCTTAGGCAATCACCAGAGTCAGTCCCCTGCGGCCTGTCTTCTGGAACCGCCAGAGACAGACTGCAGGGGGCAGGAGGCAGGAGACAGGAGACAACCTCTGCCCCATACGACTGCCAGAGACAGACCGCAGGGGGCAGTAGACAGGAGCAAGGGACAGGAGACAATGGGGTAACTCCTGTCTCCTACGGTCTGTATCCAGCCCCCTGCAGCCCGTGAAGACAGACCGTAGGGGGCAGGAGACAGGGAGAAGAGGACAACTTCTAGCCCCTGTGGCATGTCTCCTTCCCATTGAGACCACTAGAGACAGAGCGCAGGGAGCAGGAGTAAGGGGCAGAAGACAAGTGGGCAACTCCTACCCCCTTGCACACTAAAACACACACAACCCTCCCCTGCACACTGAAATACATACACACACCATCCCCACACACACCCAAACACACACACACTCAGCCACCCCCAAAAACACACCCCTCCCCAGCATATTCACTCACACACCCCTTCCCCGCACACTCATATGTAGACATACACGCCTCCCCTTGCACACTTATATATACACACACCTCTCTCTTGCACACTCAAACACACACTGTCAGCCCCCCCCACACTCAAACACTCACACAAGCACACACACTCAGCCCCCCACTCACCGTTTCCCTGCACACTCAAACACCCCTTCCCCACACACTCATATATACACACACACCTCTCCGCTCCCTCTTCCCTCGCACACTCAAATACACACAGTCAACCCCCTCCCCCCCATCCCTCTCACACACATACAGCCCTCCCTTCACTCACCTGTCCTACTGTCGGCATCCAGGCTCCTCAAGCTGCTCTGCTGGGTAAAGAGGGACGAGCTTTGTGGCTAACACTAAGCCCCACCCCTTTCCCAGCAGTGCTCTCTGCTCTTGTAGCTTCCTATGCAGGAAGCTACGAGAGCATCGCTGAGTCAGTGGCTTCAGGGCAGCATCAAGAGATGTTGCCCTGATGCTGCTTATAGAAAGAACCTCTGGCAGTTACTCAGCTGAGGGAGGTTTAAGCACCCCTTGTGGGAGGACAGGAAAAGGTCCCTATCTGCGGGAGTGTCCCACCCAACCCGGGAGGGTTGGTAAGTATAATGTAACCCAGTGATGGAGCAGTGTGGGGAGCGGGGCCTATACGCACCGCTGGCTCAGGGGCCCAGTCGTGAGTGTGACCCCTGTAGCTACGCTACTGTACACAATGATCATTACGTGCTATGTGTACTGTGATCAGTAAGGCTTTCACGGTAGTAAACCATATCTGCCTTCTTTCTGAAGAGCATGGCTGTCAGTGACAGCTGGATCTGTCCTGCTGCAGCTGAATGATTTCTGTGCAGCTGAAGACTCTTCAAGGACATCCAGAGACTTTCTAGTACAGTCCCTGACAGAAGTTCTGTCGCTTATCCATGTTGTGGAAACCAAAGCTTATAACCTGACCTAAATTTCATCCATTGGCTTTAGGAACGACTCGTATGCAAGCTAAAACCCTCCCAAATGAGGTTTTTTTTAAATGAAAATAAATTTGCTTCACTGCTGAAATATTGATCATTTAAAGGGGTTTTATTGTTACAAAGATCATGTCTCAGATTATGGGGACAGTAAAAATAAGCACTTTTGTAATTGGGTTGCATTACCTCTGTCACTTGGTTTAGCAGATATAAGCATCTCTGTAAATCTGTCTTCTATTTCTGCTGTTGCTGGTCAGAACGCCCCCTGGTCGATTCTCGCACCCTAGACACGCCCCCTGCACTGTGATTGGCTGGCTGACATTTCATTCAGCCTGTTGGGATACGCCCCTAGACAGGAAACACCCTGGCCACGCCCCCTGCACTGTAATTGGCTGCCTGCACACTCTGTGTTTACTCCACTCTGAGCTGTTAAAATCGATAGTGAAACCAAGTCTGCTGGCTCTATGTACATCTCTCAGCTTTAGGGTCAATGTTCTGGGCAATTACTGCCTGTTTAAGGGGCTTTTGCCAAGAGGTTGATTAACCTCCTCACAGATCCAGTCCTTAAGCTGCTACTTGGAAAAGAAGGCGTTCTGTTCCTCAGATCGAATGCAAGCCCCGCCTCCTTATGATGTCATCACCTGTAGTGTATAACATAAGGATTCAACACTGCATCTGTATAAGCTGCTTATATAGTGCAGTGCTTAGGTGATTAACCTTGCAAGACAGAGGTTGGGAGTTCAAGCCCCATCAGTACTTTTTTTTTTCTTTAAAATTTGTACACATATGTAAAGATATGAAAATATATGTGCAGACATCTATAATTTTATTCATATACACACACAAAGCTCCTCTATATAGTGTCCTATCCTTGCAGTCACACCAAGCACTTCCAACAAATGGGATACAATGCATATATTCTGGGGGATGAGACATGATATAGGGGAGCTAGGTATGTCTATATATCATTATAGAGATTGACATATATATTTTAGGTCTCTCTACATATGTGTAGAATTTAGGAGGAAAAAAAATATAAAAAAATTCACAGTGAAGAAACAAAACCAATTAAAAAATAACTTTTACTTGATATACATTAAAAGAGTGCCCTTCCAAAATGGAGGACCCACAGCAAAAAACCCCAAAATTTTTTTCTCCTAGAGAGGGAGAGATGCTAGTTCCTCTAAATCTAGATATCCAATAAAGTAGTACTGACCCCAAGGGTGAAAATCGCCCCCTTCGGCGGAGTAGTCACCCCAACAGGAGCGGCCCCACCTATTGAGAGCGCTCCCTAGGTCAGACACCCCCATTGAAGCAATTCCTAAATGGATATCAGCAAGACTCCCATATGTGCAATAGACACTCTAGGAGAGACAATTCTATCCACATAAAATCATTCTTTTAGTCAAAAGCAAAAAAAAACTCCAAAAAAAACGTTCTGTTGTGTCATTGATTCAAAACCCGTGTGATTTTTCAAGACCCGACGCGTTTCCCCCAAAACGATCATATAGGGTTCATCAGGGGTAACAAAAAACATTTTAGCCAACAAGACTAAAATCACAGCATACATAGACTAATGGATAAAAATACTTAGCAATGATATCCTTAATGGTGGTAATGCCGTCAAGATAATCCAATAAGAAAACAGATTCATGATGTGTCTGATGCCTCAGTCTGGACGATACTCCCATGCAACCATGCTCCCCAAAAAAAAGGGAAGCATGAGGCATCGCCACCTGAGGTCATTATCAGATAATCAAAGATAAAAATAGAGGTGTTGGTGGACAATCCTGTCCCTATAAGCCAACCTGGCACAATCACCAAAGTGAACCTTCATACTTTTAGGATATTATATAGATATAGAAAAATACGGTTGAATCACCTTTGTCATAAACAATAGATATACGGCTATGCTCAATACATAATTATAAAGATAGGATATTATATAGATATAGAAAGTACGGTTGAATCACCTTTGTCATAAACAATAGATATACGGCTATACCCGTACATAATTTTTAGAGATTACCGCCAAATAAATCATTAAGTATTTGTTTTTAAACTATATACTCAGTATTATCAAGTTACAGTCAGAAAACACCCTTTGAGCTTCAATTAGCCTTTTTTCTGTTGTATTAGGTTCACTTAGAAAGCCATTCCTCAGAAAAAACTCACAGACATAAATCTAATTTTACCTATTTGGGTTAAATTTGTAGCAAAATTCACAGTGAAGAAAAAATCCCCAATTAAAAAAATAACTTTTACTTGATATACATTAAAAGAGTGCCCTTCCAAAATGGAGGACCCACAGCAAAAACACCAAAATTTGTTCTCCTAGAGAGGGAGAGATGCTAGTTCCTCTAAATCTAGATATAAAATAAAGTAGTACTGACCACAAGGGTGAAATCCCCCCTTCGGGGAGAGTCCCCCCAAAAGGAGCGGCCCCACCTATTGAGAGCGCACCCTGGGTCGACACCCCCATTGAAGCAATTCCTAAATGGTTATCAGCAAGAACTCCCATATGTGCTATAGAACTCTAGGTAAGAAAATTTTCTATCCACATAAAATCAGTCTTTTAGTCAAAAGCACAAAAAAAAAAACAAAAAAGAAACAAACGTTCTGTTGGTCATTGATTTTAATGTATATAAAAGAAAAATTTTATTTTTTAATTGGGTTTTTTTCTTCACTGTGATTTTGCTACAAATTTAACTAAAATAGGTAAAAATTAGATTTAGTCTGTGAGTTTTTTCTGGGGAATTGGCTTTCTAAGTGAACCTAATACAACAGAAAAAGGTGAATTGAAGCTCAAAGGGTGTTTTCTGACGTAACTTGATAATACTGGTATATTAGTTTAAAAACACTACTTAATGATTTATTTACGGTATATCTCTATAATTATGTACTGGGTATAGCCGTATATCTATTGTTTATGACAAAGGTGATTCAACCGTACTTTTTTATATCTTTTATAATATCCTTTCTTTATAATTATGTATTGAGCATAGCCGTATATTCTATTGTTTATGACAAAGGTGATTCAACCGTATTTTCTATATCTATATAATATCCTAAAAGTATGAAGGTTTACTTGGTGATTGTGCCAGTGTTGGCTTATAGGGACAGGATTGTCCACCAACACCTCTATTTTTATCTTTGTTATTTGATTTTAATGATCCTCAGGTGGCGATACTTCATGCTTCCCTTTTTATGGGGAGCACGGTTGCATGGCAGTATCGTCCACACTGAGGTATCAGACACATCATGAATTTTGTATCCTTATTGGATTTTTCTTGACGGCATTACCACCAAATTAAGGATATCATTGCTAAGTATTTTTTTTCCATTAGTCTATGTATGCTGTGATTTTAGTCTTGGGGGCTAAATGTTCTTTTGTTACCCTGATGAACCCTATATGATCGTTTTGGGGGAAACGCGTCGGGTCTTGAACAAATCACAACGGGTTTTGAATCAATGACACAACAGAACGTTTTTTTTTTTGTGTGCTTTGACTAAAAAGAATGATTTTATGTGGATAGAATTGTCTCTCCTAGAGTGTCTATAAGCACATATGTGAGTCTTGCTGAAATCCATTTAGGAATTGCTTCAATGGGGGTGTCTGAACCTAGGGTGCGCTCTCAATAGGTGGGGGCCGCTCCTTTTGGGGCGACTACGCCCGCCGAAGGGGGCGTTTTCACCCTTGTTGTCAGTACTTTCTTTATTGGATATCTAGATTTAGAGGAACTAGCAATCTCTCCCTCTCTAGGAGAACAAATTTTTTGGGGTTTTTGCTGTGGGTCCTCCATTTTGGAAGGGCAACTCTTTAATGTATATCAAGTAAAAGTTATTTTTTTAAATTTGGGGTTTTTTTTTCACTGTGAATTTTGCTACAAATTTAACCCAAATAGGTAAAATTAGATTTATGTCTGTGAGTTTTTTCTGAGGAAAAAAAATATACCCTGTGAGGGACTAGAACTCTAAACCCCTTTGTTGTAAAAGCAATACTCTACTACTGGGTCACCTCTAGACCACCAGCCCAAGTTAGTTACAAGCTGAGCAGGGCCTTCTCGCAAAGCTGATTTGCTTCTCCCCCCATTGTTTTCACTGACAGGCAGAGATCTTTACTTGTAGCTGACATTTGTAGTTGAGTAAAGATCTCTGCCTGTTGTCAGTATAATTTGGATGAACCACTAGAAGTAACAGCTGCTGGCTTTCAGTTGTGTGTAAACTAAGACATATGACGGGTGCTTGCTGGAGTTTGGAGCCTCAAGGCTGCAGGCATAAGCAGGCAGGAGGCTGCAGAGCTGTTATATCCAGACAACCTTCTGCATCCCCTGCTTTAAACAAAATTATGATATCACAGTTCTTCAGTGAGGGGAGACACGCCTCCTGGGAGGAGAGACACGCCTGCTGACAGGAGAGACACGCCCCTGGATTTCAAAATCAATCTGAGAAAATTAGCTGAACAGCACGAGCAGCTCAAACGATAACACCCCTTTAAGAAACACAGAAAGGTCAGATTTTGGCAAGACAAAAGTTTTGAGTCTTCTCATATAATGCACCCAATCCTAGTTTACCGCCTCACCTGTGCTCACTAATTGACCGGTTAATTAGTGGGTGTGTATGAAAAGAACTCCAGCACCCCAGACCTTCACTAGAACTGCAACTTGACCTCTGACAACATGCCAAAAATCCACCCAGTGACCAAAGCCTTGATTATCAAGAGGCTGAAGACCAGATCCACTGCAGAGGTGGCTGGCACCTTTAATGTGTCTCAGCATCAAGTACAAAGAATTAAAAAAAGATTTGAAGAGACTGGAGATGTTTTTGACAAGCCCAGGTCCGGCAGACTCCGCAAGACAACTGCTCACGAGGAACATTTGTTGGTTCGAAAATCAAAAGCCAGCCCCTCTTCCACTTCAGCTCAGCTCCAACAGGCCTGGTCCCCTCAAGTCCCTGTGTCAACTAGAACAGTTTGTAGGATTCTGCCTCAAAATGGCCTCCATGGTCAAATCTGTGCCCAGAAGCCAGCACTTAACAAAAGGCAATTAAAAAAATGTGTGGCATTTGCCAAGCCCCACAGCCTGCTAAACGGATGGACGCTGGAAAAGTGGCAGAAGGTGGATTTCTCAGATTAATCTTCAGTTGAATTACACCACAGCCACCACAAATACTGCAGGAGACCTATTGGAGCCCGTATGGATCCAAGATACACCCAGAAAACAGTTAAGTTTGGTGGTGGAAAGATCGTGGTCTGGGGTTACATTCAGTATCGGGGTGTGCGAAACATTTGCAAGGTGGAAGGCAATAACAATAGCCTAAAATATCAAGAAGTATTAGCTACCTCTTACATTCCCTATCATAAAAGGGGTCAAATTTTGCAGCAGGATGGTGCTCCATCTCATACATCCAACTCTACATCAATGTTCCTCAAGGCAAAAAAGATCAAGGTGCTCCTGGACTGTCCAGCTCAGTCACCAGACATGAACATCAAAGAGGCAGTTTGGAAGACAAAACCAAAGAATCTTGACGAACTCTGGGAGGCTGTAAGACTGCATTCTTTGCTATTCCTGATGTCTTCATCAATAAATTGTATGAATCATTGTCGAAACGCATGGATGCAGTCCTTCAAGCTCATGGAAGTCACACAAAATATTAAATTGGCTCTATAGCACCACAACTTCATTCACCAATGGTATGAAACATATCTTTGTATTTGAAGCAAATTATTTGTTTGATTTTCACATTACTTTCTGTGGGCGCCAAAACTTTTGTCTTGCCAAAATCTGACCTTTCTGTGTTCCTTAAATGATCAATAATTCAGCAGTGAAGCAAATTTATTTTCGTTAAAAAAAATCATTTGGGAGGGTTTCAGCTTTCATATGAGTCATTTCTAAAACCAATGGATGAATTTTAAGTCAGGTTATAAGCTTTGGTTTCCACAACATGGAGAAGCGACAGAACTTCTGCCAGGGACTGTAGAGTCATCCATGGACCAGCAATCCACAAGAAGTTAATATATTTTAATAGGGTTTTTAAAAATTCATACACATGCTGCACAAACTGTTTCTGAAAGTTCTGTAACAAATCTGACACATCCCCTTCATGCCATATCATTTATAACACTCACTTTGTTTTACAGATTTGTAAAGTTTTGATTTTTTTCCTGAAAAGATAAAGTATGTTTTCTAAGGGAACTGAATGAACAGTTTGGAGTCAGTCCCTTTACAGTCCACAGCCTGAGAGCCACAAGAAGCATTTGCTTTTACATACTGAATAAATATGAAATAATACTGAAAATGAAGGAACATAAGATAAAATATAGTTAGTTCTAGCTCACTAGAGAGATGAGAGATCAGAGGTCCCCACCTGCAGACCCTGAGTCACTTTCACATGCAAGAGGCAGTGCTGAGCCAAGCTAAGCATCATAAGATGAAAGAGTCTTTTACAGATATAACTGATTTCTATGGCTCTTACTCTGGAGGTAGCCACAAGGGATATAGTTTTAACCTTAATAACCATTCGCTCTCCCATTATTATTATCACTTTCTGATCTCGATCTCAGTAGCGTGTAGTTCATGAAGGAAGCCACTTGTTGTGAGCTGACTTGGTGGGTATATAAGGTTTGCAATAGGCTTTCTGCACACATATCTCTCATTGCTGACATAAGTAAAAGGGATAATTTACCAGCGTGACAAAAAAGGATGATGGCGGCATTATGTCTGTAACTGTGCAGTTTGTGAACTGTTCATATGCTTCTGTGGTGAAAGTGTATTATGAATGGACACCTAGCGCCATTGTGAATAAGCAATGTGGAAACTATAGAGAACTATGTGCTATTGATGTGAGAGGTGAATGGTGACTACAAAGGTATGTAAGGGCAGACTGATATGCTATAGTGGAGTCACTCAATCTCAAACTGAACCAAGGGGCTACCAAGCATGTGTCTAAAATAACAGTTCATTGAACCCTTCTGCGTATGGGGCTCCATAGCAAACAGATGGTCGCTGCACCTCTCCTAATCAAGTTGCATTGGAAGAAAAAGCTTCAATATTCATGGCAGTATCGGAATTGGACCTCTGCTGATTGGCAAAGCATTTCTTTCTCAGATAAACCAATGATCCAATCCTTGGGGTTGCCTTCTCCAATGATCACATCCCTGGGGTGGATGGGATCTTTCCACAAGACAATGCAACATATCACACAGCTAGAAATGTCTGACATTGAACGATCATGGCCGTGTAATACTTCAGACTTCAACCTAATTGAGCATTTATGGGACCATCTAGATAGTCAGGTTCACTCTTTGGATCCTCCCCATACAACCTCCAGTAGCTGTAGGGTGCAGTTAGATTCAAGATACCTGGCAAAACCTACCAGGACCTTATTGAGTCACTCCCAGTCCGTCTAGCTTATATATCTTCATATCTGATCTATAGAATGTATATTATACTGATACAGAAGCCTAAGGCCACAGTCACATTTGACATTTTGTTTGCTTCCAGCGCAGTGAATACAACTGATACAAACATGGCAGTAAGGGATGGTCACCTGACGGAAAACCCTGCTCACTCCTGTTGTTCTGGCAGAACTTGGGCATGAAAGTTTAACACAAAAATAGAACAGTATCAATGTTCCTTTACTTGATTCATACTTATTTTAGAAACTCTCAGGTCTAATTGAGATTTGCAGTCCCACAGTCTCCAGGCAGGAACTACTTTATAAACCTTGAAATTCTGGGACATGCCTGGGAAGATCTCAGATCTCCAACCAAATTTGGCTTGCGTGCAACCCAAAGTACAACCAAACCTCAGGGGAACAAGAGGACAAACATTTCCTTGATGCTTGTCTTGGCACTACATTGTTTGAACACAAGATGGCGCTCTCTGCATGAGAATCTGACATCCATTACAAGATATATATATAACTATAAGTTTTGAGTGTCTGTACAAAATATTACAGACATCAGTGTGTACAATTCATTTCTGTATGATGAATGAGAGTGCAATACATAAGGTAAACTGCACATGAGTAGTAAAGTAGCACCAGTCTGTCCGGTGTCATATACTGGGACTCAATATTTATTGTATCATACAAGCAAATATAATAATAATGATGTCCAGAGACATGCTTTTAGTATGCAGGAAAAGTTTATTAGCAAGCATCACATAAGACATTTGGAAAAAGTCTCTAAGTCACAGATTCTGAGTTTAAGTCATTTGGGTGCACATTCACTACCCTAAACCCTCCCAGTATCCTGCCTGCACCCACTTATATTTTAAACCATATAGGACAGATATACTCACTTTTTTGTACACATCACATGAATTCTTTGTAGAGTAGTAAAGTAATACCAGTCTGACCACTCTTATGTACTGGGACTTCACATTTATTATATCATACATGTAAATATAATGATGATGATGGTGATGATGATGTACTAAGTATGAGACTTGTGTATAGTATGGTTATCTCTAAGCCACAAGTTCACAGGGTAACGTGGGTGCACATTCATTACCCCAAACCCTCCCAGTATCCTGCCTGCACCCAGTTATATTTTTAACCCCTATAGGACAGATATACTCACTTTTTTTGTAAACTACACATGAATTCTTTGTAAAGTAGTAAAGTAATACCAGTCTGACCACTCTTATGTACTGGGATTCCACATTTATTGTATCATACATGTAAATATAATGATGTACTAAGTATGTATGAGACATGTATATAGTATGGTTATCTCTAAGTCACAAGTTCACAGGGTAACGTGGGTGCATATTCATTGGCCCAAACTCTCCCAGTATCCTGCCTGCACCCAGTTATATTTTTAACCCCTATAGGACAGATATACTCACTTTTTTGTACACATCACATTAATTCTTTTTAGAGTAGTAAAGTAATACCAGTCTGACCACTCTTATATACAGGGTCTCCACATTTATTGTATCATACAAGTAAATATACTGATGATGATGGTGATGTACTAAGCATGAGACATGTATATAGTATGGTTAACTGTAGTAATGTAATACCAGTCTGACCACTCTTATATACAGGGTCTCCACATTTATTGTATCATACAAGCAAATATAATGATGATGATGATGATATACTAAGCATGAGACATGTATATAGTATACAGGGAAAGTTTATTAGCATAAGGCATTTGGAAAAAAAACCCTCTAAGTTCAGACCATAAGTAACTTGGGTGCATGTTCATTTCTCCAAACCCTCCCAGTATCCTGCCTGCACCCACTTATATTGTTAACCCCTATGGGACAGATCTACTCACTTTTTTGTAAACTGTACATTCATTCCTTGTACAGTAGTAAAGGAATACTAGTCTGACCACTCTTATATACAGGGACTCCACATTTATTGTATCTTACATGTAAATATAATAATGGTGATGATGATGATGATGTACTAAGCATGAGACATGTATTTTGAAATGGTTTATCTGTAGAAAAAGTAATACCAGTTTGATCCTCTTCATTCGGGGACTCCAAAATTTTTTTGGTATAATACAAGAAAATTTACTAAATGATGATGGTATGTACTAAAAATTGAACATGATCCCTTTAAAACAGGGAAAGTTTATTAGCATAAAGGCTTTTTGGGAAAAAAAAAACCCCGTTAAATTCAACGATAAGTAACTTGGGGGGTGCATGTTTATTCCCCAAACCTCCCAAAGTACCCTGCCTGCCCCCAACTTATAGGGAACCCCCCCTTTTCCTTTCAAAAAGGGACACATACACCACCTCGGGACATTGGGTTTTTTTGGAAAATTTGGTTTTAAAAAGGGGAATTAAGGACATTTGGTTTCAGATCTAAATTGGGTTTTCCCAATTGTCAGAACCAAATGAATACCCCACAAATTCGCGGGGCCCTTACCTTGCTTTTAAATCATTTTTGCCCAAACCCAAGCAAAAACATCGTACAGTAAATTAAACAAAACCCAGACGGGGCTCTCCCCAATGTCCTTGGGCATACTTCCCCTATTTCCCTTTCTAACTTAAATGCCTTTACCAAAATTAGAAAAGCCCCGGGTTTCCTCAGTGTAAATGGTGGGATCTGGTCAGAAAAATAAAATTTTTGGGGGCCTTGTTTTTGGCGTTTCAGGGACCCGGGGTGCAGCTCACCCCAAGCGGGGCCGGGCCAAGGGTGGGAAGCCCCTGAGCTCCAGGCATCTCTATCTGTGGAGGGT
Organism: Phyllomedusa bahiana; assembly: GCA_025379985.1. NCBI lineage: Eukaryota > Metazoa > Chordata > Amphibia > Anura > Hylidae > Phyllomedusa > Phyllomedusa bahiana. Next base: position 30,930 of record JAODAL010011670.1, on the reverse strand, counting down.
TTTCCCATAAAGAAGAAGTTTTCTTTTATTGCAAAATTTTCCCGGGGATCCTGTTACAAGGGCTGCTTCACCCTTTGGTTTCACTGGAAATTTTTTCCCAATTTGGGGGATGAGGACTTGAGAGTGCCACAAAGCTCTTTTTTTGTCTTCTCCTCAGTGGGGAGTTTTTCATGGTGGGATGTGTTGGATTTGGGGGAGCTCCATGATCACAAAACCCCGGGGAAGGCCCCTAAATTTGCTTTCTATGGATTGATCCTAGAGGGGGGTCTCACCAGGGGGAGGAAAAGAAAGTTTTCTTTGGTTTTTAAATTGAAAGGGAAAAATAAGCATTTCCCAAAAGGGAAAAGGGAAAAATTAAAGAAAACTCATCATCCGAAACCCCGCTTAAACATTTCTCCTAAACCCCCCAACTCATTCCTTTTCCTTTCAGCGGGGGGTGGAAAAAAAAACTTCCCAAGCACCCGGCACAAGAAACCTACTAGGAGGCTTCTTCTTCTTCTTTTGGGTCCTGGGTTTTTGGTAAATGCTTTTAAAAGGTTGGGCAAAAAACGATGATTGACCTAGGGAGGGACTTCCCCCAAGTTTCCTCATGTAAAGGAGGAGAGAACCCGGGGGATTTTCGGAGAACCGCTTGTCAGAAAAAGAGGAGGAAATCCAGGAACTGAAAAGAAAACTGCACAAGTACCAGTCTGTTCGGTAACCAGCAGCCCCAGTTTGGACCAAGGATTACCGGGGCGCGGGCATCTCAGCAGACCTCAGGGCTTTAGGTTTTTCCAAATGCCCCCACCGGGCAGTGGGTTTCAAAAATTTTCCCCAAAGTCGGAAAAGGAAAGGAGGAATTTCTATCTCCACAGCTAGGGACTGTCTGGGGGATTTTGTCATCACTCTGTGCTGCTTTATAAAATTGAGGGTAAAAGCAGGAAACAGGTTTGGTTTCCCCTGATGAATGGGTTAATTTGGGCCATAATGCTCACTTTTAACTTTTTTTGCCCCTTTTCTGGCAAAACGTGGGCACATCCCCATTTTTTAAAAAAATTGAATAAAAAACCTGCGGGTGTTTCCCATCTTAAGCGAACATGTAATGTGCCAAAGTTTCTACATGAGGAAAATGAGGAAAAAGGGGGTTGTCTCACTAAAAGGGATTGCTGCTTAAAAAATTTTAAAAAATAAGTCACTTTGAAATATGTGTCCATTAACAGGGGCCCTTTAACCAACTGAGATTTCCCCCTTTTGTAGGGGGGCCTGCTTCGTCCTCCCCACTTTTGCTACAGCCCTTTTTAAACCCTCTCATGTTTAGGCTGCCGTATTGTTGTATAGCTACGACCGGCTTCTATTTTGCAACCCTTTGTGAAACCCCATAAACACCCCTCTGGGAAATTCAAAGAAAAACCAAAAAAAACAGGACGGAGGGTAAGAGGGAAAAATCAATGAATTGGGGGACAACCCCTTTTAAAAACCCCCAAAAGGGGGTATGCAGACCCTTCTAAAGCTTTTTTTCTTCCCCCTTCCTGTTTTAAAGGTCCACCTTTTTTTGGCAATGGGAGAACGCTTTAAACTAAATAGAAAAATTTAAAATTTTCACAAAATCAAATGTGCCCAAAGCAAAACCTCCACAAAATGATTGCTCTGAAAAAATTCAAAAATTTCCTAAAAACACACCCAGGTTTTAATGAAATTATCCAAAATTTTTAAACAGTACAGATGTTTTCGGCTGGGGGGAAAAATGTTCTGAAAAATTTAAAAAATTTGATGGCTGCTATAGACAACTCATTGGGCCCCCTTTTTTATCAATGAGGGCCCCTAATTTTTTTTAATTTTCGCTGTTTGCCAAAACATCCTCTTAGGCCCCCAAAAATACCAGGAAAAGTTGCCCCCCCTGAAAAGGGGGGAACCTTAATGTCATGGAGTTTTTTTTGGGTCTTGCTTAGCGTTTACTCCCAAAAATTATTAAGTCCTTTTTGGGGCCCGGGTTTTGGGAACTTGAAACCAAAACATTAAAAAAACCCTTCTAAGTCAAAGAGTTATCTTCAATTTTCAACAATGCAGGTCCGAAAAGTGAACAAGTGAAATATATATATATATATATATTATATATATATATAATTATATATATATATATATATATATATACACATATTATGAAATGAGCATATGCAAACTACCCTGTAGCTGCACTTACATGTATCCATATAAATATGAATATGTGTACATATATATATATATATATATATATATATATATATAAAATGTATATATATATACACACGATGATGCATGTGCAACTACCGCACAGCTACACAAACATTTGTGTGTATATATATATATATATATATATAAATATTATATATATATATAAATTACCGTATATCTATATATATTTATATACGCACACATTGATACATATGTAACTTCCCAACAGCTACACATACATATGTATCATTATCTACCCTCTTTCCCCGAAAATAAGACAGTGTCTTATATTAATTGTTGCTCCTAAAGATGAGCTAAGACATACTTTTAGGGGATTTCTTATTTTTCCATGAACAAGAACTCACATTTATTGTTGAACAAAAAAATCAACATGTATTAATATATTGTATTGATTTCATCACAAACATCAGCATAATTTAATTTAAAAAAAAAAGTACTATGTCTTATTTTTGGGGGATGTCTTACTTTCGGGGAATGAGGGTATCTATCTATATATCTATACACATACATACATATATGCGTCTAGCTATGGGGTAGTTACACATGTGTCATTATATATATATATATATATATATACACAGTTGTAGGGTAGTTGCATATGTTCCATTTTATACATATATATTTGTATATACACATGTTTGTAAAATATCTCATATGTATGTATAGCTGTAGGGTTGTTGTACTGCTTTAAGAAGATGTAAGTGAGCCACAGACAATGGGAAAGTAGCATCGATCTCATCTGTCATTTAAGCCCCCTTTGGAAATTAAATAGAGGAAGTCCAGAGCATTATTGGCTTTTAGAAGCTGTGAGTACATGGCTGAAAATGCATGTTTCAGGATATTTAATATCCCATTAGCCAAGCCTCCCCCCCCTGCTTCTCTCCCGCATACTCTGCTCATCATCAGATCTTTACACACTTCAGAAGAGCACAGAATGAGCGCCAGCTCTGAGGGACAAGGGCAGAATAGCTGCATTTTACATGGCCTGGGTAGTGAGTGTACAGCAGTTCCCATGGTGATGCCGGTTTTTATATTAATCTCCCCAAAAATTTATATTGAAGATGAGTGCTTTGTAGAGAAAGATGAAGTGGGACCCTCCAGGAGCAGCAAGGGTTAAAGACACCATAGAAATGTAACCGCTTCCTGTCAGAAAAAAACAAAATTAGGAAAGTTTGACTTTTTCTAACATAGAAATCTTTCTTAGTAGTCCTGTAGGTCTTTTCCGTAAAGTCATAAAATAGTGGTGATAGTAAAATTGGCCATCACATAGCTCTTAATGGACAATTATTACCTCAACTCCACCATCCACTTCTGCTGAACACACCTGTTCGTCCAGTAGACCAGGAAGGGATGGGCACCAACTGAAGAACTTGAGCAGTGCCTATCCCAAAGGATAGGATAACAATACGACAGGTATATATCCAACCTGTCTGATCTATACATGTGTCTGACAGCCCTAAAATTTACTTCAGAATTTTTAAAAATAGGCGGGACCCAAACAAAAAATGCCCGAAACCTTGTTAGAAAAAAACTGGTAGGGGGGGTGGGGTAACATTTTTATAAAATTTTTCGGTAAAGCATCTGGAGTGATCCTTGGGTCCACAGATGCAGGGTACAATATATACACTGATATATGTAGGTGTTGTGTTCCCATAGCAGACTATGTAGACATTTCAGTATTCAAGGGATAGAGCAAGCTCTAATGTGGACTACATTACAAAATTAGAACGCTCCCTGCCCTGTTTCTGCCATTGTTTTTATTTTTGTTTAACTACTTTTTTATTTTAAAAACCTTTTTTTTAAGAATTTTTTGGTTTATTTTTTTTTAATTTTCAATTTTCACTGTGTTTTTTTTAAATAATTTTTAACCCCTGCAGTTTTCCTTTGGCCAAAAGCCTAATATAGTTTGACACTTCCTGTTTTTTATAGGGAAGATTCATTGTTGTCATTATCACAAAGAGGGTCAAACTAAAAGGAGACCCATTGTGTTTAGTAAACAGAATCCACCAGTACAAAGGCGATTCACAGTTACCCTTTCCCCTCCTGAAGTGATTTTTCCCAGGTCACGAGCGATAAAAAAATCGCCTTAGAAGTGAAGGGGATGAGTAAATCTTAAAGGGGTTTCTTGTAAAGGGATTGCTTTTGTTTTAAAGATCTTGCTAAAAAAAGCACTTTGTAATATATGTCCATTAACAATTCCCCTACTCTGAGACATCCCCTCTTTTAGGGGGTGCTCAGTCCTAGGGTTTCTATAGTACGACCTGGCTTCTAGAAGACAAGTAGAAGCCAGTAAACCCCCCCTAATTTCAAAGTAAACCAAAAGACGGCTTTTAAAAAAAAGAATTTGTATGAAACCCCCTTTTAAATTCCTATGTGCATGAAGATTGTAAAAACATCTCTCTGACTGAAATTAAGAATTATTAAAAAATTTTGAAATGTTAGAAAAAAAAAAAAAAAACAACCAAAAATTCCTAAAAAATGTGTTTAACATAAAATGGGCAAACAATGACTCATTTTTTTTTTATGAATGGTCATTTTTTCTTTACATTATTTTTTTCCGCCTTTTTTTATTTTAAATTTCCAAACCCAAAATTTTTTTTGGGAAAAGGGGGCACTTTTGGCACTCCTGCAAGTATAGCTATTTGATTTCTCTAGCCATATTATTAGCTATATCACCGCTGACCACCATAGTCATGTTCTCTAGTTGGCATTCAGTCCTAAAATGAGAAAAAAAAAGTTAACTGACAGCAGAATGACATCTGGAAAAACAGAGCGGCTGTTTAAGAGTTAACACTCTAATTGACAACCATTTACAGCTAATGACAGGCCTTAGATCATTGCTCCTGGACTATACATTCGGGTTTTTACTAGCTTGGCCCACTCTCGCTCTAGCTATTCCCATGCTGATAGTCATCATGGAGTAGCTTTTTTGCAGACTTTAAAAAAACAAATGTCCTAAAATACAGCTTAACCCCTGATAACATTTCCATAAGCAGAAAGCTGTGTATTCAAACAGACATCCAAAATATAGCCGGAATGCGGACGTGCGCTAAAATAGTGACCAGTTGTTGGTTTTTAAGTAGTGGCAACGACAAAGGCCAATGATTCGTGATTGGAGTAAGAAGTCGAATATAGACACATCCTGTCTTAAATAGTAAAGATGTGGCCACATAAAGGTCATGGACTGAGTTATATTGAGGCCAGTGTACCCTTGAGGTGATTGTCACTGTATCGGATTTTTTTTAAGTGTGACAACTTGGTATTCTGGTCCATAGAAATCCGCTCTCACTCAAGCTTATTTTGTCCTGCACAAAGTGACTCTATTTATTCTACCCGATGACATGTGCAATTCCAAAACCCCCGGGGTAATTTTGGTTCTGGACTGGCAATGATGTAATGTATCTTAAATTGTGTCCGTCCTGTTCTCTTGACCAAAACAACAGTTGTTGCATTGTCATTATTGCTTTGCATTTTTTGGAACCAGATTACGTCCTGAGCTAAATGTGTGTAGATAGTCAACATGGAGGTTGTGGAACTGGTCTGTTGATCCAGGTGAGATCAACCTGTATCAGTTCTACATCTAAGTTGCTTTCTTTTTTATTGTATTGTCTATATGGGAATAGTTAACCTGATCAGTTTATTAATTAGTTGTGTATTAGAACTATTTTCCAGCACAGGATAATTGGGGGAATTGCTGGTCTAGGTGGCAGCATCTCCCTGCCTAGGTAAACACATATATATATATATATATATATATATATATATATATAATATATATGTGACCTGTTCTACAATGTTATGAACAGTGCAAGGAGCTTTGGGGCGCATCCACACTGAACAGGACAAATACCGCCCGGTTTGCGGCCGGGATTTGCCTTTTTGCGGCGTTCCCCCCCGGCCAGGGGGGGGGGGGGCGGGTTTCTCGCAGCGGAGGAGCCCTCCCCTCCCATTGAGGTGTTTTATATTCCGTCCGGAAACGGACAAAGAATGAACATGCTCAATGCTTTTTTGAGCGGCCCGCGGGCGGTAAAACCGGCGGGTGGAAAACCCATGCAGTGGTGACTGCTGCACGGGTTTTCCATAGAGCTCCATTGTGCTCATTTTCGGCCGGTTTTTTAGGCGGGCTGAAAAACCCAAACCGGCTGAAAAACCGGCCGAAAACCCCTTGCCGTGGAGACATGCCCTTAGCAAACTGATCTCCAGGGCAGTTTATGGGCTGGTAGCATCACATTTATGGACAATCTCAGCATGACGTTTATGACAGAGGTTATGATGGATATCTGTTGGGACCCTTTGTACGTCTAAGCTTTTTATAATCATGTCTACTGCCTGGTAAAAACTGGTGAGGTTTCTGTGTAATGGATGCCTGTAACAGATACCATATAGTGGCATCTGTAACCCTAAGGCTAAGTGCACACGACATAGGACAAAATTTGTATGAAAGCTGAGGGCATTTTGTCCTATGCAGGACCGTGGTTTTTGGCGCTGATTTGCGATTTTAGTTTTTGCCGTCAGCCCATACAAACCGCGGGACTCAAGCTGCATATTCCACCGGATTTCTAACACGCCGGTTAAAATCCTGAGCTGTATAGACTGCAGCACGGGTTTTCCATTGCTGTCTATGCTCACAGTGTGATGTTGGATTCTCAGTGCTTTGAAAATACAGGCTTATTGCTCAAATGGAGGGATACCACCTCAGTCAGGTTTGGTTGTTGGCCTTCACCTTGTGCCAGAATGGGATTGACACCCAAACAGAGACATGGCCCTCATGTAACAAGTGCCACGTGCAAACAGGAACTGCCCAGTCAGACTACCCCTTCTCTCCGAAATGCTATGCTACTGTAAAAATATATATATGTTTGGCATATACAATTTTTTTGCTAGACCCTGCAGATAGTACAACATAGTTCACTACTTATAGTCATATAGTAAGAGTAGTTTATTTCAGCTTTTGATCATTTGCAGCTTGCTGACATGTACCAGAGGCAACCAGGACACACTTTTGGCTATTTAAAACTATATTAAGCATGTATTAAGTGAGCTCCATGGACAAGTAATGCTTAAAGGGGTTGTCTCGCTACATCGATTCATCTTACTTCATTCCTGTTTTCTCAGTTTAATTTTTGAATTAATTATGTGTTTACTGGCTACTACTGGCCTGCAGGTCTGTAGCTATAGCATCCAGCGCTAGCAGCGTACCTGGAGAGATCAAACAGGTCTGTAGCTATAGCGACCTGAGAAGCTGATGCTGCTCATACAAAACGGGATATCTCAGAATAGGTAGGAGACTGTTAATGGACACATATTGCAAAGTGACTTGTTTTTGCAAGATCTTTAATCCAATAAGCAATCCTTGTAGTGAGACAACCCCTTTAATAACAGCACAATGCATTTCTTGATCATATAAAAGTCCAAACAGCATGGTTGATAAAGCCTATAACAATTGCTCATACCCACAAAAAAGTTTTTACTCTTCAGATTTCATCAGCATTCTTTATGTTTAAATGAATAAATAAAATTGCTGGTAGATTTACGTTTTTCTTAGTTCTGTTCATCATCTGTTATCTTTTTGCTATATCCATCTCCATTTTCCAAATGCAGGATCAGGCAATAGTTGCTATTACTGCTTCCTCAGGGGTTGACAGTGAGCTTTCCGGCCACAGATTGACCAGTCTTCCATGCGTCTGCTTCTGCTCACAACTAGGCAGTTTTGTTCTGCAGGACTCTAGGACAGACGGGACATAACCCTCATGGAGGTTATTACAGGGCTATGTTATCTACAGTAGGTTTCCTCACAAACACATTTGTAGGACACATTGACGGATATGTAAGTTTCACACCAAACTTTGCCGTATTTGTACAATCCTGCACGACACACCCCCAGCAAACTTGGAGCATTCAAAAGTGTTGTGTCTGTTGCAGATTGTTAGGGCATATGATAGATCATACATCTATAGAACAAGCCTTCGACAGGTTTTTGGCCGCAAAGCACACCAGAAAACTGGCACAGCCCTGTTCAAACATGTCACACATAGGGCCACATGTTTAGGTCTAAAACTCACTCTTTTGCCCATAGTAACCTATGGGCAAAAAAGTGAGTTTTACACCTAAACAGGTTCATAAATGTGGCCCATAGTTTTAATTTCACAGATTTTCTCTGCTTTTTTACTCAGAAATCCTGCTCCAGAGCTCAGCTTGTTTCCTTTATCATGCCCTGTTCTCAGATAGGGCGGCATAAATTATGTGACAGGTTCCCTTTAAGGAACTCTGTTATACTAAAAAGGAAAGAGTAGAACATGTTATCTCTGTGGATCAAGAAGTGATCCATCAGGGCATTTATGGTGTGGAATGTATTTCCTGACACTGTATAGCAGTACAGCAATGTGCAGCCATAGTCAGTACTAATTTAGGCATTTATCTAGTTCTGGTTTACGTTTAGGGTGATACCATAGACATTTCTAATAATTACCTACACTGTTGCTGGTCAACTCTCAAAACAGAGCTGTTACATGTAATGCACACATAAGAAGGACTATATCAGCAATGTATTCCTGTATCTGGCCTAGGACAGATAGGATAGGGAAAGTGATTGAAGTGAAATATGTGCATTGTCAGTGCAGCATCTGGTAACTATACTGTCCTGGACAGGTTTTTTATTAATACATTTTATTTAACATTTATCATTTGCTACAGGCTTTCATTAATTTGTAACATAATGCTAAGGAAATTGTTTTGGGCCTGCATAATGCAAGGCAGCAGAGGCTTACACCCTTGTAGACAGCTCTGAGGTCTTGGACTCAAATCTGACCAAGGACAACATCTGCATGAAGTCTGTATATTCTTCCCATATTTGCATTTCCTCCCACGCTTGAATTTAAAGGTTAATTGGTTTCATATGAAAACTGACCTATGGTTCTCTGAGGTGAGGAAATTGGATGGTGAGCTCTATTGGGGAAAGGATGGAGAACATGTTTATAAATGTATATACATATATATTTAGATATATTTATTTATTGTGAATTACATGTACAGTTCAGAGGGGATGTGTACATAATAGAATTTCTATATTCCTCTGTTAGTGATTATTTATTGTGTAGTTAGGAAAGGGTTGCTACCCTTGCAGTTTAATTCAGTGCTGCTGAATTAAGAAGTCAATCAAAAACCTGAACAGGGAAGGGCTAAGTTACACAGCTCAATAGGAAGCCTGTCAGCTCTGCAGAGAGTTTAGTTCCAATTCTAAGTTCTTTACTGAGTGTGCTGTGTATATAGTTCCAGCTGTGAGCAGCAGATAAAGGAGAACCCTGTTTATTTGCCGGCAATAGACTGGGCAGGCTGGGCAGAGAAGAACAGCCTGACTCACAGAACATCAGAAGTGCAACTAGAGAACGAACTGAGAAGGGGCACAGAGAGATTAGAGAGCATGACAGCACAGACACAGATTAGTAGCAGAGAGACAGACACCACAGACATACAGGTGGATAGTTTGGGGGACTGCCAGAAGAGTCAGGGCCTCCAGCAAGAGGACCAAGAGGAGAGTGTCTGGAGTCACCAGGCCCTTCCATCTTGCACAACTGGGCTGGATTTGATAAGAGGGAAGTTGTCAGGAGTGTCGCTTGAAGAAAGGAGTGTCTGAGATGTGCTAAAGGGACAAGTGCCTGGCCTATACATTTGTAACCTACACAAGTGCCAGTGCTGCTAGTAAAGCAGAGTTAGATTTACTCTTGGTGACAGCTCTCAACATTAGTAATGGTATATAAACATTGAAAAAACTATGTGTATGTGATTTGCAGTATGGAATCCACAGGAGTACATTCTAGTATGCAGAATGGATACATACATGTATATGTCAATAGATACCCGCCATGTACACAAAAACTACTTGACTATTTGGTCCTTAGAAGGTATCTTTAAAAGCAGCTCTAATGTTAAGAGTTCATTGTAACCAGGGGACAGCCATGTAATTGAGTTGTTCCGAATCCTCTAAAGAGAGACTCACTCAGTTTAAAAAAAAAAAAAAAACATTTTTAAATACTTTATTTGGGAGCTATTTTTATAGAAGGACATTTTATGTTCAGCATCCTCATCTCTTTATCAGACATGGTATTACAAATATGACCCCTTGATTTGAATGGGCACCATCAATTCCATGTGATAGCTTTGCAGCTTTTCCAATGGTAGATTACAGTTTATTGCTGAGCATCTGTGGAAGAGGAAAGTTTGTGATTAGGTTTTTATAAAAAAAAAAACCTTGTGATGGTTAGGAATTGTCCAAAGTAGAGAGCCCCATCAACCATGAACCAATTACCACCATGTGACGTATTATTAGGTGGATGAAGCTTTGCACTTGCTATAACAGTACATCCATCACCAAGATAGGATATGTCTGATGCCTTCCAGTCTACCTATTCCATAGTACCAATGAAAAGTACACCTCATTTCAGTTCCTCAGTCACCCATAGAACTATGTTGAAAGAAAAAGAAACAATGTTATAGCGCCTGGAATGTGGCAACACATAAGAAGTTTTCTTAAGACAAAAAAGTTTTATTGTAAGTAGATAAAAAAGACCTATAAGAATTTGGTATTCCTGCAATGGTAATCATGGTTTGTGCACGCTTTTGTGTCCAATGCAGAAAAAGTATACGTTCACTAAATAGGGCAAAAGTAGGCCAGTTAGGACTATGTTTGTCCTATAGAAGTTTATGTTTCCATCGTGGTTCTGTCATAGTATCAGTCAAGATACATTTTTACACTATCCCAACGAATACCACAAACAGGCTGCCAAAACACTGGGCAACATGTGTGTATTTTGCGCGCATTAGTAGCATAGAATGCGCCTGAATCTATTAACCTATTCTACTGCAGGTCATTCGTTTGGTGCTTATAAGCTCCAAAATGACAAATCAGGCTCAGGTAAACCACTTTTAACTTGGTCTGGCTGTTCCAGCAGTAATGCGCCTAGTTTTGCCGTCCTCCCGTCATAAATGACTTTTGGTGGTGGATTATATCACACATGTTAAAGAGGTATTCCCATCCTGAAATATTAACTGGATATACCATAAATGTCTGATAGGTGCTGGTCCCACCTCTGGGGTGTCCCCTTAACCCTTGTACTAGTCAGTTCCACACGTGTACAGAACAGAGAGGTGGCCATGCAATTGCAGCTCTATTTGTTCTCTCCTATGGGAGTTCTGAGTACAGCCAAACGTGTGTGCTCGGCTGTACTCAGAACTCCCACTAAAATGAACAGAGAAAACCATGCATGCATAACTACTTCTTTGTTTTGTGCAGATCTAGCACAGACTAGAACACTGGCTAAGGAAACTCCCCAGAGGTGGCATTCACTCCTATCAGACATTTATGGCATATCCTGCAGCAACGTTATACTATGATAAGTGATTAATGTCACTGGGGTCTACCTGGTCTAACTGCTGGGATGAACATACATACTGCCACTTTCTTCAGAGGCTATGGTCCCGAGGAAGAGAGCCAAGCACTGTATGGCCGATCACTGCACTTGGCTAACTATGTCAAGCCTATGACCTTTAAATGGAGCAGCAGCACACATACTCATCCTCACTGCAATCAAGCAGTGAATTGAGTGACTGAGGATCGTCTTTCTAGGAATTGGTGAAGTACCCGGTAATACATGTGAAATGCAGCATTACTTCTATAATGGCTTTCTCTGTTGGGGGCCACACTATCTATACGTGTTGCAGGCACAAAATCTATGGTCACCTTAGGTGACTTATGGCAACACTTCTCAGTTATCATATTTTCATTGTGTGATGCAATTTCAGTATTTCCTGTGTTAACTTCCAAGTGACAATGCTACTACATAGTCTTGGCAAGATCTGGTGTTAGCTGCAGTCTAGTAAACAACAACAGATGTTCTCCAAAACAGCTCTTTCCAGGATTGTGGGCTACTAGAACTCAATTAGTCTAGCTAAAAGCTCTGTGGCTAGGCTCACTCTGTATCTGCCATACTTTTAATAGAGAGGTTGGGGGAACAGAAGTCAAGTTTCTCACATTAGAATCTATTATATTTATTCACATATTGAAACACTGGTGGCTCAATGACCATGTAACACACTAAGGCATTTATACATTTAGACCAATAGAGGGGGGAAGTCCAACACCTGATTGTTTATACTTTAGAGGCCCACACTCATGAGCCAGGAGGTCGGGTTTGAGGGAGAATGATGCCGTGTTACCCAGTGTAGTAAAGAGAAGATCCTGAGTGCCCACATCGAAGTGCTGTGCATGAATGTTGTATTCTATACATTCCTAATAGATGTGGGTATACCATTAAGGTTAAAAAAGTTGAAGAAAAATGAGGGCTGGCCTTATAGAGGTTTTCCAGAGGTATCAAGTCTCTTGTTAGTTTTTATAAAGCAGTACTCACCTCACTGATCACCCACTGCTGCTGTTCTGACCTTACTAGAACATTGATTGACAGTACTCAAAGGTTTGATGCAAATGAAAGAAATTTATTCAACTTTAACCACGAGCTCCACATAGAGACAGTATGTAATTGTAGGCCATATGACGTTTCAGTCAAGGACCTTACTCATACATGTCACAGGGTAATGGTATAGAAGCGGAGAAAGACCTTACTAGCTTCCCGCTGGCCACCCGTCTTGACACACAGAAAGTGGAAGGAAATGCCCACTCTTTCAATCACTGGCCCACCAAAGCAAGGGCCTGGCTGAGTTGGCATTTCCAGTGTGTCAAGACAGGAGGAGGAAGTGAAGATCATCGGGGACAGGTAAGTGTCACAATGGCAGCTATGGGGGATCAGTGAGTTAAGTATTGATTTTTTTAAGGGGTTGTCCATTTCTGTAAAAAAAATAATAATATAATGCTTCTTAGGATCCATCTAGAAACACAACACATACATTCCTCTGGTCCTGCATTTGTCCTTTCTTATGTTTTTGATTGGCTGCCGCAGTCACGTGCCGCTCATTGACGTCACAGTTCAGAAGTGAACAGCTCTGAATTCTGATGTAAGTTGAGGCATGTGACTGTTGCAGCCAATCAGCAGCTGCAGTGGTCACCTGTCCATTCAGAAGTAGAAGAAGAAAAACTAGACAGAATGTTTTTGTTTTTTATTTTTTAATGGGTTCCAAGAGCATGATATTAATTTTTTCAGGCATGAACAACCCCTTTAACACTGTCCAAACCTTTTCTACAAAAATACATAGCCCTGTATAACTCCTTTCAAGTGTCTCACAATTTGGAATGTATTTGTTGGAATACTAACTGTTAGTCTATTTAACTAACGCTGGTTCAGGTTGGTTACAGCTCATTTAATTGATGCAGCCCATGACAGATGGTTCCACCTCAAGTCAATGCCTCCAGGGCACCAAGTTTATTTCTAACCAAAGTAAATCTGTTGCAAGAGAAAGTTTATTGGATATTAACAGAGAAAATTTTTTGCCATATATTATGCCATCATAATATATGTAATTGTCACCTCAATTCTCAGATACAGAGAAATCTGACAGATAATGAGTAACCTTAACCTGAGATTGTTTCCTTTTTACTCTATGTATACGATATGCAGATTGGACAGTTTGTATTTTATGAACTATTTTATGAATGATCTTTTATGCAACTATATTTTTTGACTATAGAAACAGTAATGAAAAAAAAGCCATCAGGTTTTAGTGTGAAACATACATAATAATAAAATGCTTTGTGGCCACTCCTTGAAAGCGAGTACTTTTTATACACATGGTTGGATTAACATGGTGGTGGAATAACTGTACATATAAAGATATGCTTTGTATCACAATACACTAAAGCATGGCTTAGAATACTCCTTGTAATGTGTGGCATTTGCAGCGCGGTATGTAATGACTATGGCATCTGGCTTGGCACGTAGCATAGCTTCTAATGAAAGGAAATCTCTTTGGATAGTGGATGCAAAGTGCGTCTCTAAAACTGTAAATAAAGGGTATCATGTAATTGCTGTGATTGGTTTGTTCAATGAATTTGTCAGGAAGGATCTGCATTGCACCGTCACTTTCCTACTCATGCCCACTTTCGCTGCCACTCTTCTTTCACAGTGTACTGTACATAGGGTAAACTTCTTTCATTTTTCCGCTAAGTGTTTGGACTTGTTCTTTAGAATGGAAGCCATAAAGTTTATTTTCAGCGGGCTGACTCATTACACTTTTAAACAATTCTGACAGGCTAAATATATGGACATTGTGATTTTACATGGGGGAGGGGAGGTGTGAGATGCTCAGAAGTAACCCTTCCAGCACTGGAGATTTACCATGTGCCATTAAGCAACATGTGTTGTCTGGGTCACAACTGTAGCGGTCACTGTTCTTGACACTATAGGTAATAAATTGTGCGTGACATTCCTTATGCTAATACATGTTATTTTATGTGGACGGCTCACATAATCCAAGCCTATATACAGTATGATCTCTAGTGAACAGAATATTTTAATACTATAGTCTCCAGCATCTTGAAAACTTAAAGGGAATGTGTCATCAAAAAATGAGTCATTGTTTAAGTCCCATTTTTATGTTAAACACATTTTTTAGGAATTTTTGGTAGTTTTTTTTATTTTTCATATCACTTTCAATATTTTTTAATAATTCTTAAGTCTTGCAGTTTTCACTTTGGTCACTAAAACTTGTTTGCACTGCTTTAACAGCATCTAGGTGGATGCTTTACAGCTGCATCATGCACATAGGAGATTTAAAGGGGTTGTCTACCCTCAGAGTTTCATAGATGAATCCCGTCACTTCCTGGTCAGACTGTCTGTAATTAGCATATTGAGCTGTTTGCATTCACTCCATGTATTCAACTCAGTGTTTTCAGTCTGCTAATTAGTTTAGATTTAGCTTAGAAGCTTCTCTGAAACTGCTAACAGGAGATTTATCTAAAGTAAACAGCAGTAATTACAGGCTTTTGTCTGAAAGTTCAGAAAACACAGGCTCTCACTCTGGCTGCCATGAATGATGTCACTCCCTACTATCACATAGAACAAATAGCAGGGGAGAAAAGAGTACACAGGTCGGTCACTGGGGGAACCAAATAGAGCCAGGAAGGTGATAAAATCATTTGTAGCTCCTTAACAAAAAAGATGAACAAAGCAATGTATTTGGAAAATGTTTTCATTTAGTGTTCCCTACATTTTAAAAGCTATTCTTTGTAGCGAGACAACCCCTTTAAGACTGACTCAGTCCCATTCACGTCTATAGGAGAGTTTTCTAGTCATGTTTTGTGACCTGGGAAGAAATCAGTGTGCAGGGAGGTGAAACAGTGAACTGTGACTATCTCCTCTTGTGACTGGTGGATCCTGTGTTATCTATTCATACTGGTGTCTCCTTTCAGTTTGACCCTCTTTGTGCTAATGAGCAGACACTGAGAATTTTTCTGTACAGCATAGGAAGTGTTAGACTATTATTAGGCCTTAGTGGCCAAAGTGGAAACTGCAGTACTTGAGAATTATTAGAAAATATTGAAAGTGATATGGAAAATTAAAAAAAATATATAACCAAAAATTCTGTGTTTAACATAAAAATGTGAGTTAAACAATAAGTCATTTTTGATGACACATTCCCTTTAAAATAGCATAAACACCCTTTGTGCACACTTTCCCATTCAGTCTACTCTGTTGTCATAGCATTGAATATCTAGTAGTGTAGCACTACTCCTTGATAGTATACAATCCCAAGTAATGTAGCACTAGTTTTTCGTGACATGCAATCCATAGTAGTGTGCCATTAGTCCTTGATGGTATACAATCTCTAGTAGTGCCGCACTAGTCCTAAATGGCATACAATCTCTAGTAATGTAGCACTAATCCGTGATGGTAGTAGTGCAGCTCTAGTCCTTGATGGCAAACAATCCCTAGTAGTGCAGCACTAGTCCTAAATGGCATACAATCCCTAGAAGTGCAGCACTAGTTCTTTATGGCATACAGTGCCTAGTAGTACAGCTCTGGTCCTTGATGACAAACAATCCCTAGTAGTGTAGCATTTTTCCTTAATGCGTACAATCCCCACCATTGTAGCACTGGTCTTACAGTAGGCAATTCCTAGAAGTGTAGCGGCTTTTCTCCGCGATGAGTCCTCGCCCTTCACATTGGCTTGCACAATGTTTTGCGGCCGGACCGCGGGAGGAAAAACCGCCAGATGGAAAACCTGTGTACTGGGGACTGCTGCACGGGTTTTCCATAGAGCACCATTGTGCTCATTTTCGGCCGGTTCTTAAGTCGGCCTGAAAAACCGCACACCGGCTGAAAAACCGGCCAAAAGTCCTCCTTCAGATACACGGGCTGGTATGCGAGGGAGGCCTTGCTGGGCACGCTGGGAGCTCTTGAACAAGGAGACCTTCCTCCCCCTCTTCTTCACCACCCCGGCACAAGTGACCCTGATCTAAATTTCTAAACCTCCACATCTTCTGATACACACTTAGCCGATGTTGTGGTGGTCTACAGAGGCAGCGGACAGGTTGGAGCCCCCCCTCTCCTCTCCCTGCCATGGGGCGACTCAATCCTCTTCAGGGCAGAAAAGATCCTCATAGCATCTCCTTCCAAACGCTGCAATGTGGCAACTCAGACTCACTTTCGGCGCTCTTGTTACTTTTGTCCTTTTGTCCTTTTCCCTTTATTACATTTTTATTCTTATTTCATTGTTTTATCATTTAATGTTTGCGGAAGCATCTAAAGGTCTGCTACTAATGAAGTTTTAATGATTATTTTCATTAATATGATGCCTTTACCATATGTTAGTTGCTGACACCATTTCTGTATATGGAAAGTCATATTCCTTCTATTGTATATGTGCTCGTTTCTTCTTGTTGGAATAATTCCTCTGATTTGATTCCATGTTGTAAACAAAATATATGAAAATAAAATAAAATATGTTTAAAAAAAACCAAACAAAAAAAAAACAAAACAAACAAACCTGTGCCGTGGGGACATGCCCTAACACTAGTTCTTGATACATACAAGCCCCAGTAGTGTTGCACTAGTCCTTGGCGGCATGCAATTTATTCTATTAGTTGATCTGGAGGAAAGCTTAGGCTATGTCTCCACGGCATAGCAAAACAACCCTATTTTCTGCAGTTTTGGGATTCTAAAACCTCCGAAAATATGATCGTTCAGGCGGTCCATAGACTTTGATAGAAAAATCGACCTGTAGTCTACACAGTTCGGTTTTTCTCTGCTCGTTTTCTGTGGCCAGCGTATTTAGCAACATGTTGTATAATACTCCTGCGCTTTGAGTTTTTTTGTTGTCTTCCCATATAATCAATTGTATGGGCCGACGGCAAAAAACGAGAACCGACCACGTTTCTTGCACAGAACGTGTCAAAAACTGCAGTCGTGCACCGGACAAAAAACTGTCGACTTTCGGCCGTTTTTTTTTGTCCGATGCAGTAGGGATTTAGCCTTACATTCCTCACAAAAAATTACAAATATGACATCGCTAAATAAAACAAATAAAACTTTTTTAGTGTTTTTTTAATGGCTTTTGGTTAATGATCTTTGTCCACCACTGAATGAAGCTGAATGCAGCCATTTTTATATCAAATACTTTTGGCATAATTATTTAACATTTTGTCATCTGTATTACATTGTTCTCCAAATTAACCACAGTTTTGCTTCATGTTCTGTGATTTTGGGGGCTCTTTTACCTGTTTACTTAAAACGCAATAATCAAAAACTAATAAGATTCCATTAAAGAGGTTGTCTCACTGCAAGGATTGTTTTTTATGTTAAAGATCTTGCAGAAACAAGTCCTTTTGCAATATGTGTCCATTAACAGTGTCTACCTATTCCTTGATATCCCCTCTTGTATGGGCTGCATCAGCTCCTCAGGTTGCTATAGCTACAGACCTGTTTGATCTCTCCTGATAGACTGCCAGCACTTGTTGCTATAGCTACAGACCTGGCTTCTACTGCAGCCTAGTAGAAGCCAGTAAACATGCCCCTGAATTCAAAATGAAACCAAGAAAATAGGACTGAGGTGAGAGGAATCAATGTAGTGAGACAACCCCTTTGATTTCTCTGCAATTCCGTGAACTGTTGGGCTGAAACTTTGTCAACGTACAGAACGTAGTACTGCTTGGCACCTTAAATAGATGGCACCTTAAATGGATGGATTTCAAATCTCTGAAGCACAGTATAGGATAAAGGTCTATGATTCCCATCCTTGACATTTATGTTTGAGCCACAGGATACACAATAAATGTTTACTAGTTGTGATTTGCATTTATCTCCAGAAAGAAGATCTCCAGACCCTGCCTGAAACGGAATGAATGGAGAGGTTTTCTTTCTCCAATAATTACTATGGGAGTTAAGCTAGAAGCGTCAGGCAAATCGACTTTTGGTGGTACTTGCTCAATTAATTCCTGTAATAATAGCCCGAAACAAAAATTTTGGTTCAAGTTTTTTATTGAATGGTTTTAAATTGTTTACTTACATGTTACTTCCAGGGCATGTTCACACGGCGTGTTCAATACATTTTTTAATACGTTTTTAGATGCGTGTTTGGATCCATGTTTCAGACCCTAAACGGACCCAGACAATGTGCAATGTGATTTACATTGATTTCAATGTTAAAGACGCCTCGGCATTCAGAGTGATCGGCGGGTGTGTGTTTACATGTGTCTTTCTGATGCAGCAGACACCATATTTAAAACTATAGGGTGCGTTTCTGCTGCAGCCAAGATGTATCCAAACACGCACTTGCGTGTTGGATGCGTTTTACTCAGCACTTTTAAATGTGTTTTTCGGATAGTGAAAACTATCCCAAAAATGTAATGTGATTTACTGCTGTTAAAGACGCTGGGCATGTCCCCACGGACGGCGGGTTTGTGGGTTTTACAGGCTGGTTGGCGTTTTTCAGATCTGCTGCAAAGAACGGACAAATTCACTTGATCCTATTGAGAAAACCCTGGGGCGTTCCCATGCACAGATTTCCACCGCCCGGTTGCGGTTTTGCCAGCCTGGTCGGTCGAGACCCAAAAATTATTGAGCAACCATCAATCTTGAGTTACCGGGTTTTGGAAGGAATATGTGCATCAGATGGAGTGCAGTGAGAGCAAAAATGCTGCCGAATCACAAGCAAGAGCACCATTCAAAATCATTAAAAAAATCTTTTAAACCTAACTCCATTTTAGGGTTAGGGCTCATCCCCACGGCAAAGGACAAATACCGGTCGGTTTATCGGACCGGTGTTTTTCCGTTTTTTGTGCCGTGCACACGGCTGCCGGGGGACGACTTTTCTCCGCGATGAGCGGGGACTGCTGCACGGGTTTTCCATAGCGGCCTGGTGTGTTAGTTTGCGGCCAGTTTTTCAGATGGTCTGCAAAACCGCAAACCGCCTGAAAAACCGGCCGCAAACCGGTGACGTGGAGACATGCCCTTCCAGTTCTAGTCAGGACTAGTTCTAGGTTTAGGGTTTAGATTGGAGTGAAAATATTTTTCACAAGCTCAGTTGATCCAAACAGAAACAGATTTGAGCAACACTCGTAATGGAAAGGAATTGTTTCTTTCTAAAGTGCACAAGTTGTAAGCAGGGTGGATGTGATATTTTTACCATGTAGTACTGAGTGCATTAATGCTTCTTTTGTATTTAGGGTATTTTATAAGATGAGCTGCAAGGTTACACAATACTTTATATGTTGTTTTCCGTATTGTTCTTTTCAAATAATCAATCACCATTTTGTTTTTATGTGAATTAGAAATCACAAATTTACAGACAATGCACAACTGGGCAGTGCAGTAAAATAATGCCTGGCAGAACCTTATCACAACCAGCCTGTGTGAACCCAGCCTTATAGCTGAGATTTATACCGATCTGCTCCTGTGGGTAAGAGATTTAGCAACTGTCCTCTAAGAACTAATAATATTGTCAGCATACAGAGCACAGATAGATGAATGTACTGAAAGCTTGATAGAGCAGATAGAGTAATAACTGGATGGGTGAAGAGTGACGTCTCACAGGAGTAGTCAAGCAGAACGCTTCTGGGACACATTCTTAACTCACCACGTTATGGGACACATTCATGCTCCAGATTATGGTTGTGTCAATTAGGTATTAAAATAGTCAATTTGGAACTTATTTTTAGTCGTGGTATTTGAAATATTTTAGCTGTGCACTTTGCTAATCAAACCCGTTACTAAATATTAACCCAGTCACTGCCAACCAAGCTATCTCCAAAGCAAGGTCTGAAGTCCACCCAACTATTTTATGTTATTTCTAGATCTGTATCATGGCAACAAAAATGTGTATCAAGTAGAGCTGTAAAGTTTTAGTTCTACATTCAGTGCTAAGTGAAACTTTAGCTTAGAAGTACTGTAAGAGTATGTTCACATGGGAGGGATCTGATGCAGATTTTGGTGTGGGTTGTGTTATGGTTCTGTTTGCAGGTTTGTTGTGGATTTTAGTGAAGATTTTTCTACATTGACTTTAATGGAAGATGGCAAAATCTGCAGATGAACCTTTCCTGAAAATTTTTTCTCCTCGATTTGAAATCACTGTAAAAAAATCGACAGTAATATTTATGATTAATCAGCAGCTAACCCACAACAAAAATGCACAATGAAACCTAAAGCAGATTGCTGCGAATTTACCACATAGATTTGTGCACAGCAAACATACAGCAGATTATAGTAGCAGCCATGTGGTTGGGATTTTATAAAACGCATGCCCATTTGCGAGAATTTTCCTGAGCTGCTCTTAATAGCATTTAGAGAGATGGTTCACTGGAGCTAAATGGGCATAGGAGCCTGTGGACAGGAGCAAACCCATTGACTTCCATTAGAGACTTTGCTAGACATGTTCTGTGACCTAAGAAGGAGTCATTGTATAGGGAGGGGGAAAGGGTGAGCAGTGAGCATCACCTATTGTGAATGGTAGATCCTGATGTCACCTTACAATGTAATATTGCATATGAGGATAATGAGGAGACTGCTGAGCAGGGCCGAGACAAGGCATTCCTCTCACCCCTGCGCCAGGTCCTGCCACTAATTTTATGCATATTCCACATAGCTCCTGTCCATCTCCTCAGCAGTCACTGCACAATGAAAATCAGCGCTGACACATTTGCGTTTTCAAAATCGCTCCCCTCCGTATGACCGTGTAATACCCCTAACTAACAATCACCAACTCATCCACCGATACATGGAGCAAATCTTCCAGACGAATCATTGCTACTAAAAAACAATCCTACAAAACCAAGACCCAAAACTATTACTACTTAAGGATCAATTAATCCTGCCAGACCCTGACCGAACGCGACCCCCACATGTGACTATCAGCTGTACACAGGCTTTGATTACATATACTACTGCCATACAGTGACCATATAGTGGTAGATACTAGTTGTATGTAGATGCTCGGCAGAAATATAAGTGATTACACTGCAGTTGTGTTTAGTGACTCACAGGAGACGTCTTTTCTGATCAGCGTCGTTCACTTTCCCTTTTCTTCTCATGCTGATTGCTCCCGGCCAATACTCGTCCCTGCAGATTTGGACACAAATATCTTAGAATCCTCACATTTCCAGTAACTCCTATATTATAGGTATATAAGTCCCCTCAGTTAGACAGGTATATAGATATGCCCTCTCAGTCAGGCAGGTATATGTATATTGTCCCCTTAGACAGGTAGGTATATAAATATAGGGGCACTCAGGCAGGTATATAGATATAGGGTCACTCTCAGGCAGGTATATAGATCTAGGGGCACTCAGGCAGGTATATAGATATAGGGTCACTCTCAGGCAGGTATATAGGGGCACACAGGCAGTTATATAGCTATAGGGGCTCAGGCAGGTATATAGCTGGGGGCCACAGGCAGGCATATGGGGGCTCAGGCAGGCGTATAGGGGCTCAAGCAGCCGTATAGGGGCTCAGGCAGGCGTCTGGGGGCCACAGGCAGGCGTATGGGGGCTCAGGCAGGCGTATGGGGGCTCATGCAGGAGTATAGGGGCCACATGCAGGCGTATAGGGGCCACAGGCAGGCGTATGGGAGCCACAAGCAGCAGTATGGGGGCCACAGGCGGGAGTATGGGGGCCACAGGCAGGCGTGTGGGGGCAACAGGCAGGCATATATGGGCCACAAGCAGGCATATGGGGGCCACAGGCAGGCATATGAGGGCCACAGGCAGGCGTATGGAGCCACAGGCAGGCGTACAGGAGCCACAGGCAGGCGTAGGGGGGCCACAGGAAGGCGTATAGGGGCCACAGGCAGGCATATGGGGGCTCAGGCAGGCGTATAGGGCCACAGGCAGGCGTATGGGGCCACAGGCAGGCGTATGGGGCCACAGGCAGACGTATGGGGCCACAGGCAGACGTATGGGGCCACAGGCATGCGTAGGGTGCTACAGGCAGGCGTAGGGGGCCACAGGCAGGCGTATGGGGGCCACAGGCAGGCATATGGGGCTCAGGCAGGCGTATAGGGGCCACGGGCAGGCGTATGGGGGCCACATGCAGGCTTATGGGGCACAGGCAGGCGTATGGAGCCACAGGCAGGCGTATGGAGCCACAGGCAGGCGTATGGGGCCACAGGCAGGCTTATGGGGGCTACAGGCAGGCGTATAGGGGCCACAGACAGGCGTATAGGGGCCACAGGCAGGCGTATGGGGCCACAGGCAGGCGTATAGGAGATACAGGCAGGCATATAGGGGCCACAGGCAGGCGTATAGGGGCCATAGGCAGGCATATGGGGCCACAGGCAGGTATATAGGGGCTCCAGGCAGGCATATGGCGCCACAGGCAGGCGTATAGGGGCTACAGGCAGGTATATAGGGGCTACAGGCAGGCGTATGGTGCCACAGGCAGGCGTATAGGGGCCACAGGCAGGAGTATGGGAGCCACAGGCAGGCGTATGGGGGCCACAGGCAGGCGTATGGGGCCGCAGGCAGGTGTATAGGAGCTGCAGGCAGGTGTATAGGGGCCACCGGCAGGATTATAGGGGCCACAGGCCGGCTTATGGGGGCTCTGGCTTGCGTATGGGGCCACAGGCAGGCGTATGGGGCCACAGGCAGGTATATAGGGGCTACAGGCAGGTATATAGGGGCTACAGGCAGGGGTATAGGGGCCACAGGCAGGCGTATAGGGGCTCAGGCAGGCGTATGGGGGCCACAGACAGGCGTATGGGGCCACAGGCAGGCGTATAGGGGCCACACGCAGAGGTATATAGGGGCTACAGGCAGGCGTATGGGGACCACAGTCAGAGGTATATAGGGGCTACAGGCAGGTATATAGGGGCCACAGGCAGAGGTATATAGGGCTACAGGCAGGCAAAAATAACAACATTTATACTCACCTTACCTGCTTCCCGGCCCCGCGCTCCTCTTCAGGCCACGCTTCCAGCGCCGAGACGCTCCTCGGGCAGCTCCTCGGGTGCACAGCCTATGACGCGCTGTGCGCCCGAGGAGAGGCAGCGTCGCGATGACATTACTTCATCGCGACGCTCCCCAGCTGAGCCGCCCGGGGCCGTGGCGCGTCCTCAGCGCTATGAGGACCCTGCGGCCCCGCTGTGTCGGCCCTGCGGCTTACCGGAGGATCCAGTGATCCTCCAAGAGCCGTTCCGACGCTGTCTGTGGGGCAGGGAGCGCTCGCTCTCTGCTCCGCAGAAGTCCTCAAAGAGACCGCCGGCGCTTCAGGCCCACAGCAGCGGCCTGGAGCCCTAGGCGATCGCCTACCTCTGCCTACCCGTCGTCCCGCCTCTGCTGCTGAGAAGTGGTCTCTACAGAAGTGTTAGACAATTATTAGGCTCATTTGCCAGAGTGAAAACTGTAGGATTTCAGCATCAGTAAATATAAGGATAGAGAATATTAAGAAAAGCATCCCCATATTTTTGGATTTATGCTGATGCTGCAATACTGGAACAAAAAATGCTGATACTCCCCTCTGCCCTTACTTCGGTTCCGTGCTGCCGCTGTTTGCCATCTTCCTGGATCTTCTGTTGTTTTCTTGTCCTGGGAGTCAGAACCTCTCTGCTGCAGTGGTCAGATAACATTTACTGATATCACCATTTGGAACTGAAGAGCTCTGAATGGTGACATTAGATAATGCACATGACCACAGCGGTAATGATAGGACTGCTTGGAGTCAGAAGTAAACAGAAAGCCCAAGAAGATAGCAGAAGCGACAGCACTGGGGTCTCGTAAGGACAGAGGGGGTATATATTTTTTGTTTTTGTTTTAGTACTATAGTACCAGCATAAATATATTTTAAAAAACACATGGACAACCCCTTTAACAAAAAAAAACATGATATGAACAATAGGTGATTTTCTAAAGACACATTCCCTTTAAGAGATATACTAGGTGAGAAAGAATTCTAATCAGTATTTCCTAATAGAGTAAAGAAGAAAGAGCTGAAATATACAATAGCTTTAGGTACCGTAATTGTGTTAGTAAAAGTTAGTAAAATATAATTTAATTAGAATTCGGGAAATACTGTTGAATTATCAGATTTCCAACCTCCTCCTACTAGTTTACAGTGAGTGACATTATCAAAAGGGCTGTGCTAAAAAAAAGTGCAACATCCAAAATATTACATTCCCATACTTTATTTGATTATATGTTTTATGTTTTATTTTAATAATCTAATTATGTTTGCTTAGGCCAGGTCTACACGGCATTGGTTGCTGGTCGAATTTTCGGCAAATTCAGTATTTAGAATCTGCCGAACATCCGACTGTAATCAGTGCCCCATAGACAGCAATAGAAAATCCATGCTTTAGTCTACAGATCACAGATTTTCTATTGTCAGATTTGTAAACTGCCGACCCTCCACCAGAATATAAAACATGTTCTGTCTTTGGCAGGTTCCAGTACACCTTTATGTACTGGGCCGGCTGAAATACAAAAACCAACCACGCTTTTTTGCACAAACCTGCGCCAAAAACCGCAATATGGTTATGTAGACATAGCCTAAAACTCTTTTTGATCAAAATCCTTGGAGTATTGTACATGTTGCTTGTACAAGACAAATTATGAAGCAATAAAGTTTTCCACTAGTTGTTATCATTCATTCATAGTATTGCAGATAAAAAGGGACTATCTTTTCATTTGTTATAGGGCTCACAATGGTATTATATCGAACTTTGTAGTTCATACTTATTAAAAAATATTTACCTGTCCTGCTGTGCAAAACCAGGCAAAGAGCCCTGTGTGCTGAAGCTGGACTCAGCTCTCATGCTGGCAGAACTTACTAACAGTAGTGGGAGCAGAGGACAGCAGTTCAGAGCTGCGGGTTTGTGTACTGCTGTCATGAAAGTGATGACTGCAGCTATGTACAGTTTACATAGTGACACATGAGTCCCATCTATTATCAAAAGCAACGAGAGCAAGTACAAAGCTGGGGGGATTATACAGTTATGTCAGCACATAGTACCTAACAGCGTTTCTTACACACACACACACACACAAAATATAATAATATATATATATATATATATAATATATATCTACATTTATATGTAGGGGAGAATAACTCAGTAGTACATTGCATTGCTGTATGAAAACTGTCTAGGTCTAAAAGTCTCTTTGTTGTCTATAGCAACCAATCAGAGCATCCCTCTTATTTTTCCAGAGCGCTATATGAAATGAAAGGGGACACTGATTGGTTGCTATGGGCAACAAAGTGAGTTTTAGACCTAGACAGTTTTCATACATGTGGCCCTAAATGTCTTATTTTACATAAAGCATATAGAGCATTTGTTCTAGTAGAGAATACCACTGTAATAAGTAACTATCTATAATTGTTAAGTGGTGGCAGCACATGGCATGTGTATGGTTTTGTATGTAAACCATGGGGACTGGTTTACTGTTTGTTGGCTCTGTACACACAATTTGGGGTGCACAATCTGCACCCAGAGGGGAGTGGGGATTGCCTGCAGCTTGCAATACCATTCTATGTAGCCCCCAACCATCTGGTCAAAGTTATCTGTGACTGGTGGAAGTTCACATGTATTTTCTATGTCAGAGGGAAAAGGAATGGTACATAATGCAATAACAGGTAAGTTCATATGATGCACTATGGGGCCATCTCTGGGACCTTCATGTAGCCAAAATGGGGGTCCCCTGGAACCTTTGTGGCACTTCATAAAAGAGTAGATGAGGTGAATAGGTAGACAGGTATGAATGCTGCTGTCTTCACTGTAGATCATGGAAGTAGTGAAACATTCAGCTGTTTCTTTCAGCAACTCACATCAACTACAATAAAGATAACGTCATTGCATGCATGGTCTCTTCCTTTTTCAAAATAGGTAGGAGCCAGGAAGTGTAACTGGCACCTCTCAGACATTTATGGCACATACATTAAAAATGCCATACATGTTTCAGATGGTAATACTCCATGAAGCTTTATTTTGGCCCTTGGGGTTGGTTCAATTTGATAATATGGCCTTGACTAGGAAAATTTGTGCATTCCTGGTGCAGATGATATAATAATATCTTTACTCCATCTTCACAATATTTCTCTAACCATAACCTTGACTTCTTAATAACAATCCATAAAAATATCTGGGATAATGGGAGTATTATGAAAGCAGTTTGTAATTGCTATTTTTGATATTTTTTTTCAATCTTTTTCCACTCCATTCTTACAGAGGCCAAAGCTCCGATGTTAGATTTTTTTAATGTGGCATTTCTGTGCCAGTATTTTCCTGTCTGCTTTTAATGCTGAAAAACCTGAGCATATAAATAATAATATAAATAATATGCGCATATATCTGACTGGCTGCTTTATTGTACATTTGTAGTATGTCTGTTGCATGTATTTTCTGTATTATTTGTTATGCAGTAACACTAAGGCCATGTTCACACGGCTTAAAATGGGCCGTATTTCGGTCCGTAATTACGCGCCGAAGTGCGCAAATAACGGGCTGAAAACGTCCCAGTCATTACGGTAATCCACAGTTTTTCCCTAGAGAACTATTGGGTTACTCTCCTCTCACTGCTCGGCCGAAAAACCCCGGGCGGGGAGATAATGTGACGTGGGAAATACCAGCGGTGGGATATACGACCGCTGGTAATGAAGTCTAAGGGCCGGGGAAAGGTGCTGGCCCCCCCGCTCCCTTCCCCGCTCCGCCCCCATCCACACGGCGTAATTGCGGGACATAATTACGTCCCGCAGTTAAGCCGTGTGAACATACGGCTGATTCACGCCGTAATTGCGTGATGGATTTTGCCCGCAATTATGGCATGTGTACGTGGGCGGGGCGGCCCCATAGATTTTCATTATCCACGGCGCGTATCCCGCCGGGTTAATGTGCATGTCAGAGACGGAATCCATAGTTCTCTATGATAACTGTGGATTACCGTAATGACAGGGACGGATTTCAGCCATATTTGCGTGCAATACAGACTGAAATCCGTCCCAAAATCAGCTGTGTGAACATAGCCTAACTGGCTGGCAGCAACTTTCTATGCTGTAGGTGTTTGATAATATACCTCACAACTTTTTGGATGATCAAAGAGGGAACCTTATGGTTCATTAAGAGAAATATATAATTGTTTTATGTGTATTTATGCGGTTCAGTCTAGTTTTTTTTTTATTACAAATCAACAAAATATAGTTTTTTATGATCCAAATTGCAACTAATATGCAACTAGAAACCTGAGAGAAACTTGGGGCAATATAAAAAGTTTATTGATACAGGTGTTTGATGTGTCACACAAACATGGACAGGGAGATTGGGATTAAAAAGAGGAACTGTCCTTCAAAAAGGGGAACACCTGGGACATATGCAATATTGTTGTGCTTCAGATTAAGGTTGATGTAAAATTTGACCTGAATCTAAATGTCTTAATACAGGTTAGCCGACATTGAATCTTAAAGGGGTTGTCTCGCTACAAAGAATAGCTTTCAAATTGTAGGTAACACAAAATAAAGACATGTTCCAAATATATTGCATTGTTTCCTCTGTTTTCCCTAAAGAGATACAAGTGAATTTATTACCTCCAGGGCTATTTCAGTTCCCTCAGAAACCAACCTGTAAACAAATCTCCCTGGCTGTTTGTTCAATGAATAACAGAGAGTGATCATCACACAGGTTCTGCGTGTCAGTCAGTGTCCTGTGCTGCCAAAACAGTAAAAAAGCTTGATTTATCTCAAGTAAAACAGCTCTGTAATTAGGGCTTTTGTTTTGGGATCAGATAAAAATCCTGCAAGTATTTTGAGAAGCTAATCTAATCTAATTAGCATCTGAAAGCACAACCAAAGCTGTACAAGCATGGAGCTTATGCAAAATTAGTCTGAACCAGGAAGTGACAGAGAATTTCTTTCATGCATTCTTTGAAACCCTGTGGGGAGACAACTCCTTTAATGAAATTCACACAAAAAATCTACCCTAACCCTAGATTGGGGATAGGTTTTTTTTTTCCAGTTTTTTAGGGGAAAATTTACCCTGGCGCTTCCAGTCTACAGTAGTGGTGCTCCCGGTGCAGTGTCACTTCCTGTGGGGAGTCTGATGCCCTATTAAACATCACTTTCAGTCACCATAAAATGGTTTTATCTTATGTTATATTAACCGGAAGTGACTTAAGATGGAATATTAGAGGTCGCACTGGAAGTGATGCTACAACAGTAACACAGCTGCACTGTAAGCACTAAAGTAACTCTTAAAACCCAGTAAAAACCATAAGCCCAATTTAAAGCCCAATTTTTTTACTTATTAAATCAAGCCCCTGATCCATATTCTTTTCCTCTCAGTTTGTTTTTTTTCTGATGTAAGATTTCTCTGTTTAGCCGTCTATATATGATTGTGGGGAAGATATTCTTGCTTGCACTGCTTTAACAGCAGTCAGAGAGATACTTTACAGCAGCTTCATGCACATAGGAGACTTAAGATTGGCTCTGTCCCATAGACTTCTAAAGGAGAGTTTTCTAGGCATGCTGTGTGACCTAGGAAGAAATCACTGTGCAGGTAGGGGAGAGGGGGAGCTGTGACATCTCATCTTGTGATGGTCTTTTCCCGTGTTATCTATTCCACTGGTGTCTCCTTTCAGTTTGACCTGCTTTTACTGATATGAGCAACACTGAAAATCCCCTCACGAACAGAAGTTTAACATTTTTAGGATATGGCCCAAAGTAAACCTATGACTTAAGAAAACAAAAAAAAAATACCAAAGCATATGAAAATAAAAAAAAAAAAAAAACCAAAAATTCCTAAAAATGGTTTAAATAAAATTGAGTTAAACATTAATCATTTTTTTCATGACACTTTCCCCTTTTAAGATCAAGGTTTCAACTGGGGGTTAGAGAATTTTGGGGAAAAAAATTTGGTTTTTGAGTCCCCAAGTCAATTTATTTTCATTTCAGTCAATTTGAAGTGGTGGATGTGACAAGGCAAGCCCTTTAAATTAGATATAAGGTAGAACTCAGCTTTGGAGCTATGACAGATTTTTTTTTTTCCATATTCACATCTTTATTAGTTTCTCATCAACTTTTACAAGTAGAAACACCATAATGAAATGAGAAAGGAATACACGTTTAATATGATAATTGGAAAGCATTGTTATGAGGGATTATACTCGACATATCAATGAAGGCTGCTTTTGTATCTATTTTGCAGATTGATGTAGTGTTACTGAATGGCTGTGAACTGAATATAATACTAATACACGCTTTTGTATTTTTCCCTCGCTGCAAATTTCTGGAACTTTGGGGGATTTTTAAGTTTTTTGATACAAATTTAAAACACAACATTGAACATATATTTTTAAACTTCCAGTGTTATTATCTTATTCTCATTATGTTATTTATTTTTGCCAAATTTTAAATTCAGGCATCCTTTGACCTTCTATAGATCTAGGAATGTGTACTGACAGCTTCCATGGTAATCAAGTCAGTTATTGACCATTAGCATACTGGACAATACAGAAAATATTGAAAAATCGTTCTGTTACCAGTCTTTTAAAATTTTATTTTTGGAAAATGTATTGAGGTTTATTGGAAATTTCGAGTGAAGCAGGAAACAGGTGGTTGAATGCATTTTTCCATGGTCATTTCTGTAAGACTACAATAAACATTTACTGTTTTCTGATGACCTGCTTTGGTTTCCCATGCACACAGTGAAGTATCCATGATGGGTTTATTGAGGCTGAAAGAGACAGTTTTATTGAGTGACAGAGGCTGCAACAACACTGCCTGAAGCTTGGTTCTAAGGACAGCTGTTAAAGTCACAGAGTTCCCCTGTGAGGGCTTCGTTCTGACACTCTACCACCTGTAATGCTTACAGTGGGAATAGCAGACATATTAGTCATGACCAGTGTTGTCCTCCATGGAAAGGGTAGTGGCCAAATGTTTTTCCAGTAGCTGTTCATTTGGCAAAATAGAGTGTCCACATCAAGGCAAGTATTCATTTCACTAGAGCTGATAGTTCTTGCATCATGGTGACAGAATTCTGGACACAAATAAATAATAAAGTAATTTGGGAGGGGGGAAACACTGAAAGGGCCTTTGTCCTTTTTGAAAGGTTTTGCGGTTTGCCAGACTGTCTAAAAAAACCCGGCTGAAAATTTTTGCATGGTGTCAAAGGGAAAAACCCCGCAGCAGTCCCCCTGACGGTTTTTGTTCATTTTTCGCCCGGGTTTTTTCGGAGGGTTTTTTCAAAATTAAATGTAAGGGGGAGGGCTTATCGCGAAAAAACCCATCCCCCCCGGCCGGTGCACGGCCCATAAACCGGACAAATACCAGTGGGTAAAATGACCGTTTTTGTCCTGTCCGT